>SJYC01118713.1:0-10090 GCA_006408675.1 Madoqua kirkii
ATTGAGTTAGACAAGGCTGTGGTCCTAGTGTGATTAGATTGACTAGTTTTCTGTGAGTATGGTTTCAGTGTGTTTGCCCTCTGATGCCCTCTTGCAACACATACCATCTTACTTGGGTTTCTCTCTTCTTGATATGTTCTTGTTTACTTTCTTGTAGTTTTGTATTCCCACCAGAACATAAGTTCCATGAGAACAGGAGCCTTCTTTGCTTGGTTTCTGCTCTTCCCCTACCATTTAAAACAGCACTTAGCACATAATAGAAATTCAGTAAATACAAATTGACCAAATAAATCTCTCACAATCTTACTTGTCTTTTAAGACCCAGCTTAGACAACCTGCCTTCAGGAGCGCCATTCCAGATTCCTGGAATTGAGATTTTAGTGTCTAGGCATCTTGGCTTTCATAATATTACTTCTTATCTTTTAAGCACGGCTCTTGGAGCTGAACCTATGGTGTTATAATTCTTTTTATTTGTGTTTGTTTGACTAGACTGAAAAATTTCTGAAGGCAGGGATGGAGTCTTATCTGCAGGGCTTAGACTAGACTGAAACACCTCCAGTGCAAAATCTAAGGAGATTCAAGTTCATGCACAAGACCCCAGGTGCCTTCCTTGTCCCACCCTTGTACAGCCCTAATTATATTTTTCCTTTTTCTTAATAGCTACACTGGGTCTTCCTTGCATTGCACAGGCTTAGCTGCCCCCAAGGAATATGGAATCTTAATTCCCTGACCAGGGTTCAAACCCCTGTCCCCTACATTGGAAGGCAGATTCTTAACCATGGGACCATGAGGGATGTACAGCCCTAATTATATTTTTCCTTTTTCTTAATAGCTACACTGGGTCTTCCTTGCATTGCACAGGCTTAGCTGCCCCCAAGGAATATGGAATCTTAATTCCCTGACCAGGGTTCAAACCCCTGTCCCCTACATTGGAAGGCAGATTCTTAACCATGGGACCATGAGGGAAATCCTTCTGATTATCTTTATACTCTCAGAACCCAGCAGAGTGGCGTTCATCTAGTAGACCATCAATGCTTTTTCCACTAAAATGAATAGATTTTAAAGAATCACAAGCAAAAAGTGTTTGAGACCTAAGTGTTTTGTACCTGTACCTGGTATTGACCCTCAGCTCCTGCAGGGTCACGTTCCACCACTGTGTGTTTCACTTTGTGCCACAGAAGGCTGACTTTTACAAGCTTCACTGAAAGGCACTCTTGGCCTCTAGCTTCAGGTTGCAACAGGTCGGTGCGAGGACACCCAGTAGGACCTGGAAGGGCGGGTGGAGGCGGGCAGGAGGGAATGGCCTTAGGGTATATACTCCCTCAACGCCTCACTGCAGGGTCACTTGAATTGACTGTGTCTCCAATGAAGACCTAGATCTTATCAGTCAGTCCTGTCTCCTAGGCACAGTTACTGTCTTTAGGTTCCAGTGATTGCTTCCTCCCCTCGTGCCTTCCTGCTTGTCATGGTAATGGCTCCCCATTGTGGCTAGCTCTGCAATGCATTCCCATACCTTTTTATCTCCCTCAAGCCTGCCCACACTTTTTTATGAGTTCATTTACTGAAACTTTTCCAATTACCTCATTTGAGCATTTTTATTTTTATTTTTTTCTACTGGGTCTCCAAAAGACTACAATATTGAACCTCAAGAGATACTTATAATAAGCATATGAAAAAGCAAAGATATAAAATATACTGCTTAAAATTTCTTATATAAAAGATGCCATTTTAAAAGGAAATTTGACAGCAACTATATGACATTTTATTGATTTGATGGATCACAATAGCTAAAATTGATGAAGTAATGAAATTAGGCCAAAGGGGAACTTGTTTGAAGGCCAAGAGTATTGGTGATGTATTAAGGGTATTGGGAGGGGAGGAGGGTATTTTTATAATTTATGTTTATGTCATTAATAAGTTAATAGGAAATCTATATATCAAAATTAAAATGCTCAATTATATGATTACAGAGGGTCTTAGATGATTCCAAGAATTATTAGGGCATAAGGACTTTAAAGAGTGTGGAAACTAAAGGCTGCTATTCAAAATTTTTAAAAATTATTTTAATGATTAACATTCTAAGCATGAACAGTCTTAATTCAAAATGGCAAAATGGTCCTGGCTAGGAGAAGGAAAGCTTTAATTGAATAGAAAAGGGTTAAAGTTGATTCACTGTTTTACCTGGGAAACTCAATTACCAAAAAGTAGAAGAGCAAATTGATTGATAGTTGGTTTTAACAATGATTTTATGCTCTGGTCACTACAAATAGAGTGAGAGGTGATAGAAATTCTACTAATTAAATTCATAACATCTTAATAAGCCCAGAGAATTTTGGATAATAATAGAAGGTTTATTTTGATGTGGGGCTGACATGTTACTTTAGATTCTGACTCTAATGGTGTCATTAAAGAAAAAAATCTTTGGATGAATTGGGAAAGGCAATTCATTAACCCTCTTTTCTCTGCAAGTAATTAACTACAGAAAGAATGTGATTGCCTGTTAAATTTTAAGGTTGTTTAGAAGGTACAGAGCAGAATTGAATCATTATACAGATAACTGAATCCTGAGATTTTCTTTTTATGCAAGGAATCCAAAGAATTGATGCACAAAGATGAATTATCCAAATTATGATCTCATTTATCATCTTTCTTTAGTAACTGTAGATTAAATTTCAACTGACATTTATTGATCAGCAGCTGATTTCAAGGTATCCCATACATTGTCCTAGCTAATCTTTCTAACACCTTTGTTGTACAAGTATCAGTTGCATCTTATAGATATGGAAACTCAAGTTCACAGATGTTTGCAACTGGCCATAGAGTTGAACTCAAACCCATACTCCATTACTTTAAGTCTTGCACAGTTTCTTATAAACCTCATTTATGTCTCATTTATGGGCAAATAAATGAGAAATGAAACTTGAACATGGGCATCAAAGCCACAAGCGCCAAGTAAACACCAGAAGCCCAGGAGTGAATTTGCACCTCCAAAGTTGTAACTGAAAATGCCTTGAACTTGGCTGTGAAGTCTTTCTTTGGGGTCTCAGAGCAGAGGGGAGAGTAAGTTTACATTAAAAATGTTTTGTTTCCCTCATCTGTTACCAGTCACCTTCTCTGGAAACTGTTTACCATTTTTAACCTGATTTTTTGAGGAATAAGGAAAATATTATGACATAAAATGGTCAGCAGCTAAAAAGTGACTCATGGTTTATCTAAGGAATATAGAAAGGCTTTCCAGAAGACTGCATTTGCCTCTGCCAATGTTACAGATAAGCATGTTATTTTACATATAGATGATCAAAACTCTAAAAGGGAACAAACAACAATTTAAAATTCCAATGCCTGAGAAAAAAAATTGTATCCAAAGGGATAATTCCTCTGGTGTTCACTGTCTTCTATTCACAGAGAAAAGAATGCATGCGATTGAAAATATATGAGAAAGCGGAGAGAAGCAGGAGGTGGAGAGAGATGGAACAGAATCGCTGTTGTCTAGTAAAGAGCAGATGGTTCTCAGTTGGTAAGAATACCAATCGTTTTCCAGGGGTGTTTGACTTAGTAGAACTAAAATAAATGACATATTGGTCCAGAGAGAAAACTGCCATGCGTCTAAGCTGGCCAGAGAAATGAAGAGCTTATAGAATGTATTCAAGGAAAGGTGATTATCATTTGCATTTTCCCCTCAGTTTGACTTTGTACCTCACATCCCTAGCTTCCTAAACACTAAGCAGTGAAATGAGCTTTTTTTCTAGACCCACTCAGCAACCCACTCAAACACTGGCTCAGAGTGCCCAGCAGAAACCAGTCTGTAAAAAAGCTCCTGAGAACCCAGAGGGGATCATTCTTTTCCTTATAGGATATTTCTCACCCTGCCTTCTTGCCTTTCTCAGTCCAGAAATTGCTCTGGCCATCATTAGAAACAGTCTTCTATGAAACCTACACCTTCTTCTTTTTTTTTTTTTTCTCCAAGAAACTATAAGAGTAAAACTCTTAAAAGAAGGCTCAGCTAGGGATTTCCCTGGTGGCTCAGTGGTTTAAGTTCTGCATTTCCAGTACAGTGGACTTGGGTTTGATCCCTGGTAGGGGAACTAATGGCACCCCACTCCAGTACTCTTGCCTGGAAAATCCTATGAATGAAGGAGCCTGGTGGGCTGCAGTCCATGGGGCCGGTAAGAGTCGGACACAACTGAGCGACTTCACTTTCACTTTTCACTTTCATGCACTGGAGAAGGAAATGGCAACCCACTCCAGTGTTCTTGCCTGGAGAATCCCAGGGACGGTGGAGCCTGGTGGGCTGCTGTCTATGGGGTTGCACAGAGTCAGACATGACTGAAGTGACTTAGTAGCAGCAGCTGTTTCTTGCAAATACATATGCTGCAAATCCAAACTGGGCTCTGGCTATTCTGAGGTCGCTTCTGGGCAAACAGAAAGTAGCCAGTGGAGTGGGGTGGCTTTGGCAAGACTCCTTTCCAATGACGAGAATCTGCCCCGCACTTTTCAAGTGCGCCAGGACTTGACTCAGTTGTCACAGCTTCTTACGAGTTCCTTTAAATCTAGTGAGTGCCTTTTCTTTTCTTTCTTTTTTTTCCCTTTAACTTTTGTTGGAAAACACTAAAATGAGGGGAAAATGCCTACAAGTTATTTAACACGAAGCGTACTCTACTTTGTATTATGTCTGCGTTAGAGGAGGCACCCCAGGAGATGTATAACAATGAGGTCAGAGTCCTGAAAACAGAGACTCCTAAGCACAGAGAAGGAGAGAGATTTCCCTTCTTTCCCTAAAGGATTCTCCTTTTGTTAAGATTTCAGAGTGGAGGATAGGAGGATGCACCCCAGGAGATTATAACAATGAGGTCAGAGTCCTGAAAACAGAGACTCCTAAGCACAGAGAAGGAGAGAGATTTCCCTTCTTTCCCTGAAGGATTCTCCTTTTGTTAAGATTTCAGAGTGGAGGATAGGAGGATACAGTCCCTTGCTAAGGGCATTGGCACCCATCCCAGGGTCTGCCAGCGCTTCCCGGGAGGGAGGGGCAGTGGGGACTGAAAGGGGGAAGCAGGAGGGCAGCTGGAGGGCGGGGTCTCACTCAGCATCTCCTCCCTGAACCTTCCTCCCTTTGCAGCCGCGGCAAATAAGAGTGTTCCTCTGCCTCCTCGCATCCGTTCATTCTACTTTCTCTGCCTTGAGAAAAGTCCCAGAAGGTCACCCAGTGTATCATCCATCACGGCCTCTTGACAGAATACCCTCAGTCCTGCTAAGGGAATACATGGGGTCATTAAGGGCTTTCAACATGAGGAGGAGGAACCAGATTATATGATGAACCAAATGACTCTCTTGGCCATGAGGGATATTAGTGTCGAAATGGATTTCCTAGAGGCTATCGCAGGATCTTCCAGCTCGGACACCTTGAAGGAGAGAAGGGACCGTCATATCTAATGTTAGATAGGGATGGGAGGAGGGACTTGGGGGTAAACAGCATAGCCCCCACATTTTTTCCCACTTCAGATGTCTATTAAGCTTCTGTTAGATACTGATCACAAGTGCTTTTGAAAAAGTATTGGATATGAAGTGAAACAAATTGCTGATCATTTACCTTTACTCAAATCACCTCCGGGTATACATCAATAGTTGATGAGAAACAACGAAATTAATGGGAACTGTCTACTAAAGAGAAATTGCCACCTACCTGTCTGTTCCCTGAAGGCTTTCACAACCAGGAGAATCTGTTACCAGAAAGCTTGCTGGGGAAAATAAAGTTAAGGGACAAAATCAGGAAGAAATGATCTTTAAGTCAGTGACCCCATTTTAACGCCCCCTTCTCAACAACCACACCCGCACTCAATATTACTATCGACTTAAGTGAAATGCGAATTGGGCTCCTAGTTCCCATTGATTAATCACATTGAGAGACAAATCAGCCAACAACCCAATTGAATTAAAAGGCTTCTTTATTTGCTGAACAAGATAAAACCCAGGAACAATCCTTTAACCTAGACAGTTATGACTCAGTTGTGAACACTCAGCACAAAATGATCCTGAGATGAGGGAGAGAAATGACAGCCCTCATTATTATTGTTACTATCATTAGTTACCATTATTACCACATTTTATAAAAATACAAAAAAAAGGAAAACTCATGGGAATAAAATAGATGTGCCACAGTAAAACTTCTCTCGAGAATTTAAAATAGAGAAAAAAGAAAAATCCAAGCTTCCCTGATTGTGCTTGAATTAAATGAATGTTTTATATACTCTGCTAACGTAATTTTTTGGCCTAGGACTGTTAACAAAAAGGCTAAAAGGACTGGTACATTTTCTGAAAAGGAAAAGGAGATATAGTCAAGATAATACAGCAAAATAAATACTGTTCTAGTTGATAATTATCTGTCACACAATGCAGTAACTTTCAATTAACTTGGTCACAGTTTAATTAAAACCTAAGTTTTCTTTGATGGGCTTTCCAGGAAGCTAGTAATTTGCATTTGCATTGTGCTTAGACTGCTCCTTTTGTTCTCCCCGCCAGTTGTTATTAGCAGGTAATTCAATAATGATTGCTTGTGACTACGCTCAGTAGTCACTGAGTTTATCAGCTGACCAGCAAATGACCTCTGAACAAACCTCCGTAGGTTTCTTTAACTTGTCTTATTCACAAAGTGCTCTTGTTCCAAGAGGTCAGATACAGTTATCGGTGGCAAAGGACAGCACCTGTCTTTAGATGGCTCATAAGTTGGTGGTCCTACAGGGATTATTATGCAGCTTTATACATTATGGGGGCTTCCCTGGTGGCTCAGAGAATAAAGAATCCATCCGCAATGCAGCACACCTGAGTTCGACCCCTGGATTTGAAAGATCTCCTGGAGAAGGAAATGGCTACCCACTCCAGTATTCTTATCTAGAGAATTCCATGGACAGAGGAACCTGAAGGGCTGTAGCCCATGAAATTGCAGAGAGTTGGACACACCTGAGCAACTAAGCATACAAACGTTATGGACTGCATGTATTCAGGAAAAGCAACAAGGAAGCAAAGAAAAATCGAGGTGCTGTCCTGTCCCTGGTGAAGTCTGTGATGTAGTCCAGGGAGGCACGCTGGTGTCTTAGACCCTCACAAGGACCTCCCACCAGTCTTACTTCCCCACACCTCTGCACATTACCCTAGTCCACCTGCTAGAGCAGAAGAGTCTGTCTGATCCATCTTCCTGATCAAGCTGTTACTCTCCCCCAGCGGAATCCAGGCTCTTCAACCCTCAGAATCTATACAATATGGTCCCAGTTACATAATCACTTCTCCAGACTCACCCTCAATGCCCTGTGAGGATACCAGCTCCAGCCTTCATCCCCACCTGAGTCATCACCTCCCCGTCCTTTGGTTAGCCATATGCTATCTGTACTTCAAGTTTGAGTTCTCCTCCTCCATAAAACTTGTCAGAACATCCCAGCCCTCAGTTCTCTCCCTTTCCTGTTCAAGGGACTTTCTGCTTCGGCAAAGATTTCATTTAGCAACCAATCTACCAGGTTAAATCACTGGTTTACTGTGTAGAGGCCAGAATTTACACCTTCTTGGTATCCCCAGGCCTTATTCTAGCACTATTTTTCCTTACCTAGTATTCCTCAACAAACAATAGTAAGTCATGGTGGATGCTGATAAAAATGGTAAATAACTGATGATGTGATACCTTACAACATTCCTGATGTGTTGGCACATACAGCTGCTATATTTCAAGTTTACTTATGTCTTCCCTCTCCAAACTACACTATATTTTCTCTGAGAATCTAAGCATATCTTCCACTTTTTGTTTTATTCCTAATTTTTAGTCCAGCCTTGTGTAAACTGTAGAGATTTACTACATAATTTCTGGTTTAATTTAATTTGGTATAATCTGACATAAATATCTATAAAATGAAATACAAATATCTATGCCACTGCTAAAGACCATAAATTAATTACCATTTTTCAACAGTGTTAGTAGACTGCTTTGTGTTGACATTTTACTGCTCAGTCTCATGGGTTATTTATTTAATCAAAGCTACTTGGCCATTAGAGTTCACCAGCATATCAAATTGTTTTTTTTCTGAGATCTACCAAAAAGAATAAATTGTACATGTGTTTACTCTGTGACTCTAAATTGTGTTACTTTAAGAGGTACCACAAGAAGGCAGTGGCAACCCACTCCAGTACTCTTGCCTGAAAAATCCTATGGATGGAGGAGCCTGGTAGGCTACAGTCCATGGGGTCACTAAGAGTCGGGCATGACTGAGCAACTTCACTTTCACTTTTCACTTTCATGCATTGGGGAAGGAAATGGCAACCTATTCCAGTGTACTTGCCTGGAGAATCTCAGGGACAGAGGAGCCCAGTGGGCTGCCATCTATGGGGTTGCACAGAGTTGGACACGACTGAAACGACTTAGCAGCAGCAGCAGCATCAAGAGGTATCACATCTGTTTGACGACCTAGGAGTCCCTAAGAAGACAACAAAGTGTGCAAAACATAGGTATATAGCTACTCTGTAAATATATAAATATTGTAAATATATCTAAAAACCATAATACATGGATTTGCTGATGGTTTCAATCTCTTCTGAAGTAAATCAAGATAAAATAAATCAATTTGATTTTACAGGACTTTGTCTTGCTTGGATAAGAAATATAAAAATGCTGGAAGGTACACTAGGGTTAGTGTTAGTTGTGTCTCCAGGAGTTGCCATAATTTTGTTGTTGTTGTTCAGTTGTTGAGTCCGACTCTTTGTGGCCCCATGGACTGCAACACACCCTCTCCTTCACTATCTCCTGGAGTTTGCTCAAACTCGTGTCCATTGAGTCAGTAATACCATCCAACCATCTCATCCTCTGTCTCTTCCTTCTCTTCCCACCCTCAATCTTTCTCAGCATCAGGGTCTTTTCCAGTGAGTCAACTCTATGTATCAGGTAGCTTTTGGAGCTTCAGCTTCAGCATCAGTCCTTCCAGTGAATATTCAGGGTTGATTTGCTTTAGGATTGACTGGTTGAATCTCCTTGCTGTCCAAGAGATTCTCAAGAGTCTTCTCCAGCACCACAATTTGAAAACATCAGTTCTTCAGTGCTCAGCTTTCTTTTTGGTCCAAATCACACATCCTTACATGACTACTGGAAAAATCATAACTTTGGCTATTGTAGATCTGTGTTGGCAAAGTAATGTCTCTGCTTTTTAATACGCTGTCTAGGTTTGTCTTAGCTTTTCTTCCAAGGAGCAAGCGTCTTTTAATTTTGTGGCTGCAGTCACTTTCTGCAGTGATTTTGGAGCCCAAGAAAATAAAATCTGTCACTGTTTCCACTTTTTCCACATATGTTTTCCGTATAATGATGGAACCGGATGTCATGATCTTTGTGTTTTGAATACTGAGTTTTAAACCAGCTTTTTCACTCTCCTCTTTCACTCTTATCAAGAAGCTCTTTAGTTACAAGTTCTTAACTATGTTTTCAAGAGTTTCTGTTGGTTGTTGCTTCTGGCACATCAAAGGAAGACAATATGTCATTCTTAGTTGTAATGAAGTTCTGTGTTAGAATAATCTTTGCGTCTACTCCCAATAAGCAGTCCATTCTCTATTGATATGAGAGCCTGCTAAGAAAAAAGAAAACTAAATTGCAGAAGGCAGAATAGATCAATTTTTGAGTCTACCTAGTAAGCAAATGAACAAAGCCATTGCCTTGAAATTGGACAGATTGAGCTTAAAATGACTTCTCTGAGACACATTGAAGAACTGATGTCATTTGTGCTATTTCTTGGAGTTCATACACTGAAAGACTTTATCTTGAAGCAAAAGACATAGATAAACATGAACAAAGGAAACCATGGTCTTGTTTTTTATTCAAGACTTAAATTCAGTCCACAGTCAGGCCTGTCACCCACCACTCCTGTTTTACTTAGGATCAGATCTTTAAACGAAATTATTGAATTATTAAAGAAGCAGTTCTCACCAGCCCATCAGTCACTGTTTAGGGATTTATATTTCACAAACAAAATCAATAGTCTCATGAGGATATTGCTGTTTACATTGCAGAGCAGCACCATCTGTCAACCCTGAAACTTGGGTAAATTTTTATATGGCATGCTATGGAAGC
>SJYC01118715.1:0-19015 GCA_006408675.1 Madoqua kirkii
TGTTGTGCACCTAACAATCTCTCACATACATTAGCTGTGGAATGATATTCACTAGGATGTGCTTAGATTTGCTTTTCCAGTGGTGGAGACAGGGTGCACTGATTTATCCTGTAGGCATTTGTGAGGTGGTTTTTCAGGGTTCAGAATACACCATTCTGAGTTGTTGAGCAAAGTAACCCTACCTGCCAAGGTTGCCAGTCCAAATTAATGGGTCCTGCTCTGATGTGTTTTGATCCTTATATGGAAACTTCCTATCTCTGGGTCTTCAAAGTTCAAATCCAAGTAGGAGTTGATCTCAAGTTTCAAGAAAGGTCAGCTCGCACTTCAGACAGAGTTTCTTTGTGCCCATCTGCTAAGCCAAAGAGAGTTCCCTACTGCAGTTCTCACAAGGGGAGAACTGAGGAAGTAAAACAATCAAAGAAATGCTTTCTCCACAAAGAGTGGCACAGGGCAGTGCAGCTAGGAATGAATAGACAAATGCGTTGCATGCAAATGTGGTAAAAGGATGGCCAGTTTATGAGTGTTTTTTTCTTAGCACTTCACAGTCTTACCATGCAAATGGTTCTCAGAGGCTTTGAAGTTAAAGCTCCTGGGAAACAGAAGTGTTCACACTTAGGGTTTCAATGCACTAGAGCCAAGGTCAAGTAAACCTAGTGGTGTGAAAGGCCACAGAGAGGCTCCAATGGTAGGAAATACTCTATCCTTATAGAAGGCAAAAGGTGACTGCATATTCTTCAACAGTAAAAGACACACTTTCAAATCATATAAATCAGGTTAACTTCCTGTGACAGCATGTCAAGAATAAAAGAGACGATGGTCTGAAATATGTGGCATGCTAGTGGCAGATATAACATTAGAAGTTTTCAAACTTTTTTAAATAGGTGTCAGATTTTCTCAAACAATTTTCATATAATTATTTTTGGAATCTCTAGGACACACTATGTCACATGGGTCTTGCTCAAGGAAATACCATAAATAATTCTATACCTTCACCAAGGAGAAACAGAGAGTGATTATTTTCCTAATCAAAGGATCCTCATCCCCTTTAGAGTAATATGAGATTTAAGTCATGCAAATGTATTTTCTCATAACTTTGCTTTTTGCTGCTTTTATTGTTATTTTTTAAAACCCACTTTTATGGATCCTTTTTGGATTAAAAAGTAATGCTCATCACTTAAGACCACTTGAGATTTGCATGACAGTTTGTGCTGGTGAAGACTTTCCCCTCTCCCAGCCCTGCTTCATTTGGTTCTGGCAGCCCTGTGAGGGAGGTGGTCAGAGCAGGATTTCCCACCTCTACTTTTGTTTCATCTTTACTATGTTTACTGGGCTTCCCTGGTGGTTCAGCTGCTAAAGAATCTGCCTGTAATGCAGGAGACCTGGGTTCGATCCCTGGGTTGGGAAGATCCCCTGCAGGAGGAAATGGCTACCCACTCTAGTATTCTGGCCTGGAGAATTCCATGGGGACGTAAAGAGTCAGACACGACTGAGAGACTTTCAGTTGAACACTTTACTGTGTTAGGGGGTTTACTACACTGTGAACCTGTTCTTGCTGTAAAATGTCAAACTGATTCCAAATCTAACATATAAAACTCTGTTATCTTGTACATGACACTCACAAGTTCTCTCCATCTAGTTAAATGGATTCTAATACTTCATAGAAAAACCCACCAAGGAAGGGTAGTGTATCCTATTTTCAGTCTAGAGAAGTGAATCCCAAACCTCACTGGGCATCACAATCATCTGAATTTGCTAAAAATATGGATTCCAGAACCCCACCCCAAACCTACTAAATCAGGATGTCTGACAGTGAAAAACTTCAGGAGAGCCCATTTCAGATGGCAACCCAACTCCTGCCTCAAGGAGAGTGCTCTGCTGTCTCCAGTTCATTCAGTTCAGGCTGTAATTAAAAAAAAAAAAATTATTGGAGTATAATTGATTTAAGATGTTGTGTTACTTCAGGTGTACAATAAACTAAATCAGTTATATTTACAGGCTTCCCAGGTGTCTCTGTGGTAAAGAAACGACCTGCCAATGCAGGACACATTAGAGACCTGGGTTCGATCCCTGAGTGTGGAAGATCCCTTGGAGGAGGGCATGGCAACTCACTCCAGTATTCTTGCCTGGAGAATCCCATGGACAGAGGAGCCTGGTGGACGACAGTCCATGGGGTAGCAAAAGTGTCAGACATGACTGAGTGACCGAAACACATACATTCATTCTTTTTTAGATTCTTTTCCTGTATAGGTCATTACACAGTATTGAGTAGAGTTCTTTACGCTATACCATAGGTCCTTATTATTTATCTATTTTATATATGGTAGTGTGTATGTCAAGCCCAGTCTCCCAATTTATCTCTCCTCCTCCCTTTCCCCCACCCCGATAACCATAAGTTTGTTTTCTACAGCTGTGATTCTATTTCTGTTTTGTGAAGTAAGTCAAAGAAAGACAAACATCATATAATATCGCTTGTATGTGAAGTCTAAAAAAAAAAGGCACAAATGAACTTATTTAGAGGCTGTAATTTTTAACAGAACTTGACTGAATGCTTGAAGGGTGACATAGAAATGACTGAGGTAGTTGCTTCGAGCTAGTAGTTTATAACTTACAATCCACATTCAATTTCTAGCCACTTACTGGCAGTATCTTCATAGCAGGTGCCAGCTCAAAATCCAAAATCCACACCAACAGGAATCTTTAGGAATTCCCATGCCTAAGATTTCAGATCCAACTCCCCTTGTTGTCATTGTTGCTGTTGTTCAGTCACTAAGTTGTGTCTGACCCCACGAATTTCAGCACACCCAGGCTTCCCTGTCCTTCATTATCTCCCAGAGTTTGCTCAAATTCATGTCCATTGAATCAGTGATGCCATCCAACCATCTCATCTTGTGTCACCCTCTTCTCCTCCTGCCTTCAGTCTTTCCCAGCATCAGGGTCTTTTCCAGCAAGTCAGCTCTTTGCATCAGTTGACCATCAGCTGGAACTTCAGCTTCAGCATTAGTCCTTTCAATGAATATTCAGGGTTGATTTCCTTTAGGACTGACTGGTTTGACCTCCTTGCAATCCAAAGGATTCTCAAGAGTCTTCAACACCACAGTTGAAAAGCATCAATTCTTCAGTGCTCAGCCTTCTATATGGTCCAGCTCTCATATGCTCCAGCCAAAGGAGCAACTCCTCTTTTCCTGCCATCTAAGACCATTGGCCCACTTTCCCAGTGGTTGATGCTGAGATTCTCCATTTCCTCCTGGGGAAATCCTAGTTCATGGTATCTCCAGATACTATAACCCAGGTAGATGATAAGGAGACCACCATCCATTTCCCATAGGCTGGCACAGACATGTCTCTAGTGAGACCAAGTGAGGCCACCTTTCACCTAGTCTAGCTAGCACTAAACCAGCCCCAGGCTCAGCTTGTCACAGCCTCTCTTCCAATTTAAGGCTAAAGGAAAATCAAACCTGCACACCTCCTTTGCTTCAAACTAATCTCAATTCCAAGTCTATTGTGAGAAAAACCTCAGGGCAAAAAAAAACACACCTATCTGCCGGGGGCCAGGGAATCCAAGCTTAATCCAGCTTTAGAAAATGGGAAATTGTCTAACTCTATTGGAGAGTAGTTTGTTTAAACCCAATTTACATCACCAAACAGATTGATTAGCATCACACTCTGAAGTTTCCTCCTAAACAAAGACTGAAGGCTTTTATGACAAAAGGAGCTCACTAAGGCTGAGTTCTCTCAGCCTTGGAGTGCATCTTGTCCTCCAATCTATACCTTATCAGCTCAAATCCCTCTTCTTCCAGGAAGCCCTCTCAGACCATTCTGGGCCACCTTGTTGTCTCCTTCTAATAAATCCAACAGTTACTATCAATCTTATTCACCTGGCAATTGTTTATACATGGCATGGTCTCTAGACCATTCTTGGGGCTTCCCTGGTGGCTCAGAAGGTAAAGCATCTGCCTGCAATGTGGGAGACCTGGATTCTCTATACAAGACTATTGTAATTTTGCCTTGAACTTTTGAATTCTCTTATCATTTGAAGTGAAGTGAAGTGAAAGTCTCTTCAGTCAGTTCAATCACTCAGCCATGTCCCACTCTGCCACCCCATGGACTGCAGCACACCATGCTTCCCTGTCTGTCCTTCACCATCTCCCAGAGCTTGCTCAAACTCATGTCCATTGAATCAGTGATACCATCCAACTATCTGGTCCTCTGTCGTCCCCTTTTCCTCTTGCCCTCAATATTTTCCAGCATCAAGGTCTTTTCCAACGAGTCAGCTCTTCACATCAGGTGGCCAAAGTATTGGAGCTTCAACATCAATCCTTCCAGTAACTATTCAGGGTGGATTTCCTTTAGGATTGACTGGTCTGATTTCTTTGCTGTCCAAGGGACTCTCAAGAGTCTTCTCCAGCACCACAGTTCAATAGTGTTAATTCTTTTGTGCTCAGCCTTCTTTATGGTACAATTCTCACATTGCATACATGACTACTGGAAAAACCAGTAGTTTACTGATTTCTTTGCTGTCCAAGGGACTCTCAAGAGTCTTCTCCAGCACCACAGTTCAATAGTGTTAATTCTTTTGTGCTCAGCCTTCTTTATGGTACAATTCTCACATTGCATACATGACTACTGGAAAAACCAGTAGTTTTTGACTAGAGGGACCTTTGTCAGCGATCATAGCTTTTCTTCCAAGGAGCAAGCATCTTTTAATTTCACGGCTGCAGTCACGATCCACAGTGATTTTGGAGTCCAAGAAAATAAAGTCTGACACTGTTTCCATTATTTCCCCATCTATTTGCCAAGGAGTGATGGGACCAGATGCCATGATTTTCGTTTTTTGAATGTTGAGTTTTAAGCTAACTTTTTCACTCTCCTCTTTTACCTTCTCCAAGAGGCTCTTTAGTTCCTCTTCACTTTCTGCCATAAGGGTGGTGTCATCTGCATATATTCCAAGGAGCAAGCATCTTTTAATTTCACGGCTGCAGTCACGATCCACAGTGATTTTGGAGTCCAAGAAAATAAAGTCTGACACTGTTTCCATTATTTCCCCATCTATTTGCCAAGGAGTGATGGGACCAGATGCCATGATTTTCGTTTTTTGAATGTTGAGTTTTAAGCTAACTTTTTCACTCTCCTCTTTTACCTTCTCCAAGAGGCTCTTTAGTTCCTCTTCACTTTCTGCCATAAGGGTGGTGTCATCTGCATATCTGAGGTTATTGATATTTCTCCCTGCAATCTTGATTCCAGCTTGTGTTTCTTCTAGCCCAGCATTTCTCATGATGTACTCTGCATATAAGTTAAATAAGCAGGGTGATAATATACAGCTTTGACGTACTCCTTTCCCAAGTTTGAATCAGTTTTTCATGTCCGGTTCTAACTGTTGCTTCTTGACCTGCATACAGGTTTCTTAGGAGGCAGGTAAGGTGGTTTGGTATCCCAATGTCTTTAAGAATTTTCCACAGTTTGTTGTGATCCACACAGTCAAAAGCTTTGGCATGGTCAATGAAGCGGAAGTAGATGTTTTTCTGGAATTCTTTTGCTTTCTTTGATGATCCAACTGATGTTGACAATTTGATCTCTGGTTCCTCTGCCTTTTCTAAATCCATCTTGTACATCTGGAAGTTCTTGGTTCATGTACTGTTGAAGCCTAGCTTGGAGAATTTTGCGAATGACCTTGCTAGCATGGGAAAGTGAAGTCGCTCAGTCGTGTCCGACTCTTTGTGACCACATGGACTGTAGCCTATCAGGCTCCTCCGTCCATGGGATTTTCCAGGCAAGCAGGCTGGAGTGGATTTCCATTTCCTTCTCCAGGGGATCTTCCCGAGCCAGGAATCGAACCCGGGTCTCCCACATTGCAGGCAGACGCTTTACCATCTGAGCCAGAACTGAGTGCAATTCTGCGGAAGTTTAAGTGTTCTTTGGCATTTCCCTTCAATGGGAATGGAATGAAAACTGACCTTTTCCAGTCCTATGGCCACTGCTGAGTTTTCCAAATTTGCTGACATACTGAGTGCAGCACTTTAACAGCATCATCTTTTAGCATCCAGCTCAGCTGGAATTCCATCACCTCCACTGGGTTTGCTCATTGTGATGCTTCCTATGGCCCACTTGACTTTGGGCTCCGGGATGTCTGGCTCTAGGTGAGTGATCACACCATCGTGGTTATCTGGATCATTAAGATCTTTTTTTGTATAGTTCTTCTGTGTATTCTTGCTACCTCTTCTTAATATCTTCTGCTTTTATTAGCTGAGAGTTGAGTGGTGGACAGCAATAATCTAAAATATCCTTTGCTCCCCAAAATGTCTTAAGTTTATATCATTTGTTCGGTCCTCACAACAACCCTATACAGCAGGTGTTTGTATTATCCCCATCAACAAGGACACTGGATTTCAGAAAGGTAAGCAGATGCACTGAAGTCACAGCTGGCTCATACAGAAGCAATTCTGATCTGACTCCTCAAAATGTTCTCTTATCTATCATCTTAAACTACTTCCTCAGGAGTCTATATTGACTGGACCATTGGATCTGTGGAAAGGTGTACTGCAAAATAAGACCGGACCTAAGTGAGAAGGGCCTTATGTTTCAAGCTACAAATTTTGTACTTAATTGGCCAAGCAATGGGGTGCCATTGAAGGCTCTGGAGCACAGAAACGACAGGATCAGTGTTAGGTGCTAGGAAGATTAATCTGACAGTAGGGTGTAAAACAAGAGTGGGGAGAGCCTGAAGTGGGTAGGGGAGTGGAGGAAGATTGCTAGTCAGGAAAGACAACAGTCCAGGTGAAACTGTCCTTAGAACTTGAAGGGAAGAGGCAGATTTGCAAGAAAGAAGAGGGTACTAGTCATGAAAAAATTGAGAAGGAATGTCAACACAATCCTCCTCAGTCAATTTCTGGAGGGAAACAAGTGAAGAAAAGGCTAATCTCTCAATATGATACAAAATGAACATAGTTTTAATTGGCACCCTCTTCCTCTTGTTTCTTCGAATTCTTATTGCCTTTCTCCTCTTGTGACTGAGCTACAGTCAGCTTACAAGGGACTCTTGCCTTAGGTGTTTCAGTTTTTCCTAAAGAACACAAACATTTAAAAGTGAGAACTATGATTATTCCAACTTGGAGCAGAGCCAAGCAGAATTATATCTTCAGGGCTGAAATACAGTAAAACACGCCCAGTGTTTCTGCCTGGTTCAGACACTTCCGTTTGCATAATGCCTGCGACAAAAATATTGAAATTAAAGGCGATATCATGTGAATCAGGAAACTCTTTTAAAGAAAGTATGTTCCAGAAAATAAGAGATATTTAATCAAGTCAGGAATTTGGACCTAACCTAGAAGTTTAAACAGAAAGAAAAGAATGGCATATGTTTCTATTTCCTAATGAGGACCTAATCACTAATTTGAAAGATAGCTAAATCCCCAAATTAAATTTTTTTGGAAACCAGATGCAAACAGGAGCGTTTTCTCTCCTACTAACTCTCTGCTCTTTCCTATCAGCCCTTCTGCAACTGGATTTTTCTCGATCTCCTTTGATTGTTTTTATTTCTATTTCTCTAGAAAAGTGCATGGTTAGATGCTACTCAAACAAATGTTATCCTCTGACCCCCAGTGAAAAAGACCCACTGGGTACCATGTTTTTACACATCAAATACATTTCCATAGCTTCAAATACTTGGAATTACTAATGTTCCCATAATGCGTTAGGGACATTGTGGTGGTATTGAAACCACAAGAAAGGAATATTATTTTATTAAGACAGGATTGGAGATGTGCTCTTTCACTGAGGGAAGAAAACACCACGGTAAAAAGCACATATGCTCTGCTTCTCTGATACCAAGGAACCCCGAGGAAAGCTCTTCATACAGAATTTGCATGGTGCCTGGCTCCACAGCGTGCCCCTCCAGCTCACCCTTTTCCCATTTCAGGAGTCGAATGGTTAGTGCTGAAAAGGTTTTACACAGAAATGAGAAGTTCTCCTATTTACTGCCTTCTGAAAGCCTTACTGTACCGTGCCTCTATTTGGTGTGCATAGGTAATAAAATCCATGTGTGAATGTTTATATTTTAAAGATGTTGTGCTCCAATATGTTCTGAGTTAGGGCTTTTGAAAATACGGTATAGATTCCACACAATGCTAGCTGAAAGGCTAATCTTCCCATTGTTACACTTTAATTAGTGAGACCTGTCATTACAACTTTTTATGATGAAAAGTATCAGGCCTTTTATCTTACTTTTAAGCCCTATTCTGAAAACAGTAGAAAAGGAACTGAAAAGACAAAGGAAATTGCATTTTATGGAACAATAAGGAGAGTCTTTAAAAATTCAGGGAAGTTCACAAACTGCCAAGGAAAACTCATTGGAGGCAGCAGTGCTAAGAAGGGGGCCGTCAACTGAGTATGCAATATTAGCAGTCAGCTAACTCCCTAATCCTCTTCAGAATCCAAGGGACAAGAAAGAATAAGAACATTTGATAACAGCAGCCTGTAAGGGTGGTCTTTCAATTGCATCTCTGAATATGTAGGAATTTAGAGATGAGTTCCAAAGCTATTAGAAAAGTCTTGGTTTGTCATACCTGTGTTCTCTTTAACATCAGGTTGGAATCGAATGACAAAAATTTATTGCACCTTATTCACAATTTATTATATCTATTTTAGCATTTGCTACACTAAAAATTGTTCTGATAGCACTAGTAGAAAACGTGGCACTGAAAAACACAAAAGCAGTACTTTAGTTTAAAAGAAGTCTAAGAAATTGGAAGATTTATGGAATTAGTTTAAAATTAGGAAGCACAGAGTTCTTAGGAAACGGTAACTTTAAAAAATAAAAACTAAAAAGCCAGAACCCACAGACAAAAATAGAGCTTTCTTTTTGATTTTGTACAATTATTTTCTGCAAACCTTATTTAAATAAACATGATTGTAGTTTGTCCTCAAGATAGTAGAGGTTTGATATGAGTTAAGGTGCTGCTTTAAGAAAATGTGCATGTTTTGAAAGCATGTGGGACAAAAAGACAAAATTGAGAATGCACTTTCTGGTTTTCGGAGAGAAAAATAATTGTTGCTGCCAAAATACTTTTCCTTCACTCTTTGAGTATTATCTACTTTGGGGTTTGGGGTAGATTCAGTTGGTTTACTTTGTATCCGATTTGGAAACCAAAGCTTTAAACTGAGATGAGGGAGAGGTTTTCAAAGCAGAATAGGGAAAAGACCAGTGGGGTGGTTCTGAAAGGAGGGAAGATGCTGCCTTACCAATTCCAACACTCATGCCAGTTCATTCCCTTCATCCATTCCCTACCTGCTGGTAAAAGCTGGATCCTATTTCAGATACCCAGTTCAGTGCATACTTCAGTTCCAGAGCTCTTCTCAGTTATTCTGTGACAGGAGGTCCCAGTAAGGAATACAGAACTAACAAGCCACCACCAACCAGGAAAGGTCAAAAGAAGACACGACATGTCCAACCACCTCCCAGAATCTTTCTTGCTGGCATCCAACTTGACTGAGCAATGGTGAGAGACCAGGAAGGACCCTGAGTCAGAATGATAAGCCAGAGACAACCCCAAGGGGATGAGAAAAGAGGGTAATACACAAGAGGAGAGGGTGCTAACTTCTTTTTCTGTTGCAGGAAGGGGGACCACTCCCAGGGCCGGAGAGTGGGCTCTTGTCTAACACTCGAAAATGAATTGTCCAGGGAGACACAGGTGCTGAGAAAGCAAGAGACTTTATTGGGGAGGGGCGTCTGGGCAGAAAGGAAGAGGTTAAAGGGTAAAGGAATCCACCTGCTCTGCCAGGTGGCTCTCAGTCTTGGGTTTTATGGTAACGAGATTAGTTTCTGGGTTGTCTCTGGTTAATCATTCTAACTCAGGGTCCTTCCTGGTAGCTCACCGTTGCTCAGTCAAGATGGATGCTAGCAAAGAGGATTCTGGGAGGTGGTCAGATATGTGGTGTCTTCTTTCGACCTTTCCTGGTTGGTGGTGGCTTGTTAGTTCTGTCTTCCTTACCAGGACCTCCTGTTGTAAAATAACTCACATAAATGGTTACTGTGATACCTGGCCAAGGTGGGCAGTTTTAGTCAGTGTGTTCCCCTAACATTTCTACCTACACCATGACTGCCCCCATTTTGTCTAGGCAACTGGGGAAGGAGAGCCAAGTTACACCTTCGGCATCTGTACTTGGGTCACCAAACACTATGATGGTGCCATCATTTGACTACATTGTAGGTTAAAGTTCAAACAGAAGAATTTTAAAATAAATAAACTTGGACTAATCCAAGGACTCTATCACTGATTTCTAGAGAAAAAATAAACTGTGATTTTAAAATAACCTAAAACTTCAAAGGTAAATTTTGGAAAAGAACTCATTCCCAACTTATTTGTTGGAAGAGCCTGTCTGGAAAAGACATGGCAGAGATCACGTGATGGCTTAGAAAATGCCAACAAATGAAATATCTCAACTTGCCACATCAAGTGGGTATTTTCTTTAATACAAGAGAAAAAAATCCTTTAGCACCCATAATGGTGAAAGTTAACTTTAGATTTGGTTTTTCCTTCCAGCTAAAGCTGTTGTAATGTCTGTCTAACAGAAGCATAGGGAAGGTGAAAGAATTATTGTTCTTACTCATTACAGAAAAAAGCAAGGGCATTATTTTCCGATTCAGGAAGTGCTAAATTCTTAAGACAGCACAGTATTTATAATGTTACCAATTTTAATATGTCATGATCATTGACACAGAAAGCTGCAGAAACCTGGAGGAGGACTTTTGGCATAATGAATGGGAAATGATCAGAAATACAAAAAGGCTTGGGTTTTGCATTTAAGTTAAATATTAAATCAAACAAACACACGCTGAGGAATCTACCCCCTGCTTGCAAATACCAATTTGTCCTCAGATCTACATCTATGTGTCTCTGAATGGTTGGCAATTCTACCTTGGCAAAATGAAGTAGAGAGAATGGAGACAATTGTCCATGCTAATAATTTCTTGCCTTAGACAAAAATAATTTTGGAGTTTATTAATTAAGCAGGCCATTCTGATACACTGAATCTTAAAAGACCACTAGTGAACAAGTAGATAAATTGGTAGGAAAGAGTCTCAATAGTTTTGTTTTTAGAATTCTCTGGAAAACAAAGGTTATCACACTTTCATACATCATATCATATTCAGCTGCAGTGAACACTTTGTTTTATTTAAAAAAATTTTTTTGGCTACATCCTACAGCTTGTAGGATCTTAGTTCTCTGACCAGGGATTGAACCAGGAGCCCTGTCAGTGAAAGTGCAGGGTCCTAATCACTGGACCACCAGGCAAGTCTCTGCAACCACTTGTTTTAAAGGCATATTCAAGAACTTTGGTTTTGTTTATCTGAGCAGGGTCCAAGAAATTTTGATACAGGGGATCTGTAGGCCACACAGTAGGCAGCCCCATGACCCTCAATTCTGTGGAAATACCTAAGTAAGCAAAACTAAAGTGTCAGTTAAGTTACATAATATATTCCATGCAAACAAACTTTGAATTATTCATCCATTTAGTCAACATTCATTTATTCGTTGGACACGGTGTAAACTGGGCGCAAAGTAGGTGCAAAACACAGTTTCTTCAACAACCAGCTCTCTATACAATTTTCTGACTTCACTTTGTCCATATAAATACAATTGTCCCTGTACAATGCCAGAACATCCAGTTGATTTAATGAATCAACCAGGTAAAACACACAATAACTTCCCAACTAACACTGAATGTTTTCTGAAGTGACAAAGTTTTAGCTTTGATTAGATGTAGCCACTCTCTGAGTTTTAGAACGCTTAAAATGCAAGGAGGAAGGTAGCGGAAGTCTTGCCTGAGAATATTCTTCAAAGCTTAAAATATAAGAAACAATGACTGTCTCTTGAAAGGGAAACAGAGGGACTGTTAGTTGTTGATGGGCAAAGAACATTATTGTCACTGTGTACACTTCTGAATTTCTCATTACGTACGTGTATTATCTATTAAAAAATAAAAATGAATTTTACATTAAAAATAGGCTTTATAACCTATTTTAGCTAAAGATGCTCTCTCCTGATTCTTCCAGGAACTTCAGCTTTGAACACCCGACAATCATAACACACACTTTTAATCTAAATGAATACGTGTGCACGCACAAGCCACGATTCCTTTATTAAACAACACATATGCACCAAATAAGTTTCAATTAGTGCAGGCTACAGACTCCATCCTCTCCCACCCCAACAAAAAATGCCCCGGGCCATACATTTAAAGAAATGAATGCAAATTGAAAACAAATGCACAATTACCTTTTCAAAATGATTTAATTTTAATTAACATATTTATATTGCATGTGGATGTTCAATTTAAAACCCTTAAAGGAAGCAAATGTAGAAGATTTGATAAAATATTATGTATGAAGATTTTGCATTTATCAATTACTGATTCATTTTCTGATTTAGCGTTTGCCCAGGAGAAAGCATTACTGGTTAATTTATAAATTCAAAGTTGTTTTTAGATTTTTCTTCTTTTCAAGTAGGGAAGCAGTTATTGTCCTGCGTTCTGATTTTCAAGTACCATATTCCAACTATTCACTTATCCAAGTGATTACAGTGCTAATAGAAGCATTTGGGTTTAAATTCAGTGTTCAAATAGCTGTATTATGCAATTAGTCAATATGCAATTACAGGGAATCTAATGGAGCCAGATGCATGCAGTCCAGGCACATGCAAACTAGAGATTAAGACTTCCTCAGTTTTATGCATATAAGCAAATTATGCAGTTAAACAGGCCTTACTAAAGAATGAATTGCATCTGTTTTGAGCCAGCTGGACTCTGTGAATTTTCATTTCATTAGTTCAGAGAAATGCCTTAAAACTCTGAAGATTTTCAATGCTGTAATAATGGTATGAAGTTTCAAGTACCCATAGCAAAGACAACAACAACAAAAAAGATGTCCTTAATGTTTTTCCTCAAGTAGGGCTTCTTTCCCCTCCCCCACTCAATTTCTTTCATAAGGATGTCTTATCAGAAAGTCCTGTGAAAACGCTTCCCTGCCGTCTCATTCACAAGATTAAATCTAGTGCCTTAAACATAAACGTTGTGTTTCACTGGAACATTCAATGGAAGAAGCAGCTTCATTTCATATCCTTGATATAGCCACAAATCAGGTTCAAAAATCATGGAAGGCTCAGAAATGATCAAGGAATAGACGCCTGATGGAACAGATGCACAGATGCTGTGCTGGAAGAAAAGACAAATGCTGAAGTGCATAATGATTTTGAAAAGATTTCTTTATCAAACATGTCATTTGTTTGAAAGACCAGAGTTGTTGGCATCAGATGTGGGGTATTAGCTTGTTAGCAAAGTGAAACATGATGGCTGCTAGATACTGGCGATTGATGAATCAATTGAAATCACTGATGTTGCTCAACTGAACATCTTCATTTAATATGTCAATGGTCAGAAGTTAACAGAACACCTTCTGTATTGGGTTATCACCACAACCAATAAGACATCATATCTCAGTGGATACGGTGACTAAATATTTTTGTAAAGAATAGTGAAATCTCTAAAGAAATCTTATCAGCTGGCCTAACCACTTACACATTCTGTGGATGATTAGCTGCAAAAATAGAATATGAGTGTAGCTTTTCCGTGTAAGTTCTGGCTGGGTAACATTAGTGAATCATTTGTAAACAATTTTCATGCACTGGATTTATATCAAGATGTTAAAATGTATTTCTTTATCTGTACTACAAATAGGCTCCTATTATCGACTCTGGAACATTTACAGAGGAAATCTTAAGCAATAACATTTTTCTCATTTCTTTAGTGAGGTTTCTGACAACCCAATGTTTTTTAAAAGGGCTTTTAACCCAAGGTACAAAGGAAAAAAAAAAGGAGCAAGCGCTTGAATTCTTCTCTAAGAAAAACCTAAGAGGGTGTTCTCCTACCCCACCCCCCTAGCCCCTTCCCTGTTCTCTAGGAAAAGGCTGGGCTGACTGGATTTTTGGCTCCGGAGTGATCACACTTATAGAAGGGTCCATCCAGGGAGGCACCACAACATTGCACTAGACATCAGTTTTCAAGTTGGTTCTTTAATATAACCTTGTTCTTACTAGGTGACAACAAACCAGTAATCAAAATAAGTTTACCACCACCTTGGACCTGGGCTTCTAATAGGGCGGGGTCAGGAAGAAAGATAGACAAAGGTGATAAACCAGTGAAGAAAGGAACGTCCCCCAAGCCTCTATACAAAAGCCATTATCATGCAGCAGTACAGACTCTCTGGGAAGCTCCAAGCCCCCAAAATCCTTGGGAAGGAAAGAAATACTCGCCGGTCAGTTCCTCTGGGAAGAGCTTCGTGTGTTGGTATTTCTGTCTTGTTTTACTGCATAAATAGACATATGGCTGTGAAAAATACACTTCATAATGCTGTAATAGAGACTTTCTATATTTTCATTTAAGCCTCAATTTTATTAACATAAAATAATCAGGGTATCCTTTAAAAGCATAATAAAAAACAAAAGTATGGCTGTAATGACTGGTGGCTGGTGTTCACTTTGTATCTGAAGTGAGGCCATCACCTAGGGAGTCCATAAACTCATTCTAAGGATCCTGACATTGGTCAAAACATTTTGGGGACACCTCTCTGGGAATTGCTTTCAGAGCAAGCTTCTAAGCCTCACAAGAAAATCAGCCTCGTTACTCTATAGTCACACCAGCATAATACTAACATAAATTTAGTAGAGGGAAACTGAATAATTTAAGGCATCATAAGATTTAATCTTTTCCTTAAATGTCAATGCCAATTTTCACATTGTAAAATTGTCATTTAAATAGAGTAAGAAGCTGTTGACTAAAGAATTTTGTCAAATTAAACCATTAAATTACTATGTTTACAGATTTTTTAAGTACACAACTTACTTTTAATCTAAGAGTTAAGTGTATTCATTGGAAGATAATGAACAACAGAAATTTAATAACATTTTAATTTTATGTGTTTAAATATTCATAGCCATGTTCATAAACTCACATGCCTGATCTAGTGATTATGCTTATGAAATGCAGTATATCTTAGATGCCCTAAGTCTCCATTTATATTCTGAAACTGCATTAATTTGCACCCAAGTACAAATCACTATGTTTTTAGTAAAATATTCCATAATATTAAAAGTACAAAATCACCCCAAAGCAATGAAACAATAGCTACCTGCAAGAGGAAAAGAAGCAAATTAACATTTGTCCAGGCCCTACTCTGTGCCAGGCTCTTTATGGACATTTTCTTGCTTAATCCTTAGAATAACCCTAGGAGGTATTATTATCACAGTGCAGTTGGCTCATGCACAACTTGGTAGTTTACCTTTCCAAGGGCTTTCTTAATAATCCCATTATAACACTCCACTGCCTGTCTGAAAGAACAGTTCTTGTTCTTAAAAACAAAAACAAAACAAAAATTCCTACTAACATCTTTCTAGGGGGATATAAGAATGTCAAGTTCTAGGGAGCAAAGAATCACAGTCTTTCCTGACTGGACTGTATGCCTACTCTTGATGTAAATGAACAACAAAAATCAGAGGGAGAGGAGCAGTTTTTCCCTCTACTTAAAAAATTCCAGTATTATCAGTCTACTTAGCAAAAATTTTAATAAAATTGGATCTAAAGAACCAATAGCAATATACTCTATCAGGCTGCAATTTTATAATACCTCATCATGGCATAATCACGTCAAATAAATAGAATGATGGCCACTCAGAGATCACATTAGATTACAGATGTTAAATTTAAAATGAGAAATCAAGTATCTGGAGTTTGAAGAATTTCTCTGAAGTGTCTTCATCTTCTCTAACACTACAGTTAATTAACAACAACTTATGTTTTAATAACACCTATATTCCATGATTCTCTAAGTGTTCTAATCAATGGTTGCCAAGTTGTCTGCCCCAAGAACCACTTTGGAGCTTCTGAATTATATCCATATAATGTGCTATGCTGCAACGCCCCCTTCCCAAAGGCCCTCCTTTCTCCTTTAAGGTTATTTTCAGCTTTGTCTTTTCCTCTCTCATTCAGATAGCGGTGTTCAAATGCTCTTTTTTTCTTCAAACTCCTATCTCCAGTCCTTCCTTCTAATCATCCCAGTCAATTCTCGACTCTGAATTCCTCCCCTCCCCTGGAGGTCCCCAGGACCTCCCCAGCACCTGGCCCTGAGTTCCTCTGGGAAAACACTGTGAGCTCAAAACAGTTGGGGTTTGTTCAGCGGGTTGGGTCTTTTTCCCAAGTTTATTGCTCAGTGAAAGCCAAGCTATATCATGAAAGATGTGAATAGAATATAAATGTCCCAATTCAACAGGTTAATCAAGATGATTTGATCACTGAGGATTTAGTTAGGGGCTATGGTTATCACTGCAATAAAACAATAATCACAAAAAACAATTTAAATGGTTTTATTTAAGTCGACTGTAGAGATCCTGGATGTTGCTTTTTGAACACAAACAAGAAATTAACAAAACAAGCATTCATATTTCTAGTTTTAAACACTTTAGTTCTACATGTGGAATGTAGATATTTGAAAGAGATTTTCAACAAGGTCAACACAATGCATGAGATAATACACACTGAATGAGGCTAGTCTTCACCTCCATCTTTGCGTTTATGATCCTAACTTGGCTGGAGGTGTGTGTGTGGGGGGGTGCTTTTTTGCTTTTTCATTTCACAAATGATTGCTCAACACAGAATGAAATACACCAAAGAAGAAAATAGTCTTTTTATACCTAGGGAAGAAGCTACTACTCTTAAAATGATCACTTCAAGGTAACAGACATCCAAATTGATGTGGTTTTCTTTGAAACCTCATCAGTAAATCATTTCTTGCCCAGTAGGTTCGGCATTAACCCTGCATTTAGGATAGGTAGTGTTATGGAGGGCTGGCTGCTGCATACCAACGTCAGTATCAAGTTCTTCATCAGGAATTAGAGACTGTCCCGGATACCAAGCAGGACAACACTGGCAAAAAAACAAAAAGTGAACTGCAGATAGGTCAAAACAAGCTACATTTACTCTTAGAAAAATATCATAAAACATTACTGGATATGTTGTTTTAAATGTAGCCTATAATAAAACAAAATGGAATCCTCTATTTTTAACACCTTATGCTCAAATGGTTGTGTTTTAATAAAACTCATTAGACAACATACACACTCTATCAGAGAACAAACATTAGAAACTTGCCATTTGGTGAAGGCTATTCTTCCAGTTACTATAGGGCTCACATTTCTCTATTCATCAGATCAGTAAACAGGTTGGACTGTAATCACATTAAAAATATAAAATTGTTTGCTCTATTAGATGATTTTTAAAGAAATGTTTCCTTTAGTTTCAACAGATTTTTGGCAATAAGAATCTTATTCAAAGATGTTTTGCTCCTGTGTTATCATTAGTCTAAGTCCTCTGAACATTCCCCTCTTTAAAGGCTTCCTGCAAACTTAGTGTTTTTCAAGCTGTAAATTTCAATAGTGACGGTAGAAACCAAACCTCAGAGGGAAAAGCAGTGCCCTTTGGAGTTATCATTCAATTTGTCATTTGTCCAGTTTAGAAGAAATTCCATTCATGTAACTCTTATGAAAATCAACCACAGTTTTACCATATCAAATGACCCAAAGAACACCGCAGGTATCCAGGGGAGATAGTTCACCAGTGCATCTTTAGCTTGATTCCAAAGTCAATCTTAGAGACGTTCTGGGCACAGCAATTCTCAGAGAGACAAACTGCCTACCCATTGGCAAAGATTTTTCAAGTTAATGAACTTTTCATTTTTGACACTTTTGGTACCAAGAGATTTAGCCAGGAAAAAGCTCAAATCTCAGGGTTCAAACTACAGCATGGAAAAATAAAGTATACAGCAAGCATCATCTACCTCCTTTGCTCTCTCAAAGATGTCAATACTCTATTCCAGTCAGGGGGTTGGGTGAAGAGGCTGAACCCTGGAAGCAAACTTCACCCAAAGGGGTAAAAATCTGTTTGGTGGCTATTTCAAAACAAGTTTACAAACTGTAGAAGGGACTCCATCCCCTTTGATTTGCAGGAACCACGCATAAGAAAAGGACAGAAAATACAAGGCAGGCTTATTTTAATTGCCCAGGGGTTTCCAATGCAAAGCACGACAACTTAAATGCATATTCCAAATTCTTGCTCCAAAGCCGTCTTCTTTGTGCACTGAAAAGGAGGAAAGACAACCCCATCAATTGTTCTCTGCAGATAAAGGCACTGTTTTGCAGATTTACCCCCAGATCCGGGCCAGCTTTGCTAATGACCTGCCCACCCACCTGGGGCCCTTCTCAAGGTGGCCCACGGGAGCTGGCCCACACCTTCAGGAGCCCAAATCCTCGCCAGTGGGCAGCCCAGAAGGCTGTCTTTTCGTTTAGCTGTTGGCCTCCACGAAGACGCCACCTGAAAGAATGCGTGCCGCTTATTTTCCTAGAGGAGACGGGGGTCAAAAACTACATTTTTAAAAGCCCACATTTTTTTTTTCCCTCACGAAAGACATCTGTTCCATGTTCCCTGCAGAGAAAACACGGACTCGAGATCCCAGAGCTACCAGGAGTTCTTTCACACGCCAGCATTAAGGCGGTTTAAGCAAAAGCTGAACGAAAGTTTTCGGAATCATGGCCTTCCCTCCTGCCCCTTTTTTCGTAAGACCACCAGCTGTTAACAGCACACACAAAAGCGCACGCAGTGCTATTTTTCATAGGCCCCCGTTTAAATTAGATATGCAGAAAACGGGGTCTGAGCAACGTGTAGGGTTCGAACTCGCAATGGCAAATCCGTGCGGCTAATCCAGGGAACCCAGTTTGGAAATGATGCCTCCGTGCTCCGCTCACGCTCCCCGCCATTGTCCTGGAAGGAACAGTGTCCACTCCTTGGCATTTTTCGCGACTCGAAGGTGCAGGAGGATCCCGACTCGGGCACGAAGCTCAAAACGGCATCCCCCACCCCGAGGGGTGGGAGGAGAAACGCTTTCAGTCGCGCCCGGAGGGTGGGGAGGCCTCGGGGA
>SJYC01118717.1:0-18605 GCA_006408675.1 Madoqua kirkii
TGGGGCCCTATTCCGAGAGGCCTGGGAATCAGCATTCCACCCTTTAAATCGGGAGGGCATTGGAGGACATATCTTGATGTGCCCGGGAAGCAGCATTGCATCCACATAAATCGTAGGGCACTCGGGCGCATATCCCAATGGGTTTCGATGCGGATTTCCATCCTGATAACTGATAGGGCACTCTTGGACATATCCGGAGGGCCCCGGAAGTCAGCATTCTGTTCTCATATTTCATAGAGCCATGGAGTGCCTTTCCCCAGGGCCCTGGAAATCATCATTCTGTTCTCATAACAGGTAGGGCACTCGGGGACATATTTCGAGAAGCATGGGAAGTAAAATTCCGTCCAGATAATTCATAGGGAACATGTAGGTGAGTCTCGAGGAGCCCAAGAAGCAGCATTCCATTCTCATAATTCCTAGGACACTTGCGGACATATACCGAGGGTGACGGGAAGCAGGATTCTTTCCTCATAATTCATAGGACACAAGGGTGTGTATTCCCAGAAGCCGAGAATACAGCATTCCATTATCATAATTCATAGGGCACTCAGGGGCCTCTCCCAATGGGCCCGAAAAGCAGCATTCTGTCCTAATCATTCATAGCCCCATAGGGAGAGAATCCCTAGTGGCCCTGGAAGCAGCATTCCATCCTCATCATTAGTGGAACACTCGAGGCTGTATCACGAGGGGACCAGGGAGCAGCATTTGCCCCTCTTAATACGTAGGGAACTTGCGGCATTTCCCTAGCGGCCCGAGAAACTGCATTCCATCCTCAAATATCCTAGTGTCATGGGCGGAGTATGCCGAGTGGGCTGGGAAGCAACATTCCATCCTCATAATTCGTAGAATATGGGGCCGTATTCCCAGTGTCCGGAAAGTAGGCTTCCTTCCTCATAAATGCTAGGGCAATTCGGGGCATATTCCTAGAAGCCCAGGAAGCAGTATTCCTTCCTCATAAATCATAGGGCCATAGGGAGAGTATTCCGAGTGGCCTGGAGTGCAGTATTCTGTCCTTAAAATTCTTAGAGTGAAGGGGTCCTTCTCCTGAGGGTCCCTGAAAGAATCATTCCACCCTCATAATTCAAAGGACCAAGGAGTGTTTATACCGACAATTCCGGGAAAGAGAATTCAGTCCTCATCATTTGTAGATTCATGGGTTGTGTTGCCTGTGCAGCCGAAGAAGCAGTATTCTAACGTGCTATATCATAGGGTCAAGAAGGGCTTATCCTGTGGGGTTCAGGAAGTAGCATTCAGTCCTCATATTGCATTGGGCACTCGTTTGGGAATTCTGAAGGCCCCGGGAGCAGCATTATGTCCTCATAATTCAAAGTTCACTGGGAGTGTATCAAGAGTGGCGGGGAACAAGCATTTCCTCCTATATTTGGTAGAGCACAATGGGGCTTATCCGGGAAGGATGAGGAAATATCATTTTGTTCTCATAACTCGTAGGGCAATCGGAGATTTGTCCCGAAAGACCCGGAGAGCAGCATTCTAACCTCATAGTTCATAGGGCATTTGGAAGTGTATTTAGAATGTCCCGGGAAGCAGACTTTTATTTTCCTAATGCATAGGGCACTCAGGCATGTATCCCGAGGAGCACAGGGAGCAGCATTCCATCCTCATAATTTGTACAGCACTCGAGGGCATATCCCAAGAAGCCCGAGAAGCAGCGTTCCATCCCAATAATACTTAGGGCCACAGGGGGAGTGTCCTGAGAGGCCCGGAAAGCATCATTCCAAATTCACAATTCGAAAGGCACTTTGGGGTGTATCTTGAGGGACCGGGGAAGCAGCACATCCTCTTTGAATTTGTAGACCACTAGGGAATGGACACCGATGAGATGGTAAGCAACATTGTGTTCGCATAATTCGTGGGGCACACGGAGGCCTTTCCCGATGGTCCCAGGAAGCAACATTGTGACCTCATAATTAGTAGACACTGATGGAGTTATCTGGAGGGGCCCAGGAAGCAGCATTTGGTCCTTTTTACAAGGAGGTCACTCGGGAATGCAGCGCATGAAGCCCAGGAAGCAGTAATCAGTCCTCATAATTCCAAGGGCACTTCCAGGAGTATCCAGTTTGGCCCATATAGCACCATTCAGCCCTCATAATTGTTAGGGCACTCGAGGGTGTACCCTGAGAAGCCCAGGAAGCAACATTCCGATCTCATAATTGGGATGGCATTCGAGAACATAATCTCATGGGCCCGGGAAGCAGAATTGAGTCCTCATAAGACGTAGGGTACTGGGGGGCATATCCCGAAATTCCTGAAGCAGAATTCTGTTCTCATAACACATAGGACACTATTGGACATATCTGAAGTGGCCCCGGAAGCACTCTATTATCCTCCTAATGCATAGGGACGTCGGGGCCGATTTGGAGAGGACTGGGAATCAGGATTTCATCCGAATAATCGGCAGGGCTTTGGAGGACATATCTTGATGTGCCGAGGAAGCAGCATTGCATTCTCATAAGTAATAGGGCACTCGAGGGCATATCCTGAGCAGCCCCGGAAGCAGCCTATAATCCTCCAAATGCATAGGACCGTCGGGGCCCTATTCCGAGTGGCCTGGGAATCAGCATTCCATCCGCATATTCGGGAGGGCAATGGAGAACATATCTTGCTGTGCAGGAGAAGCAGCATTGCGTTTTCATAAGTCGTAGGGCACTCGGGGGCATATCCCGAGGGTCCCCGGAAGCAGCCTGTAATCCTCCAAATGCATAGGGCCGTCGGGGCCCAATTCCGAGAGGCCTGGGAATCAGCATTCCACCCTCATAATCGGGAGGGCATTGGAGGACATATCTTGATGCACCGGGGATTCAGCATTGCATCCTCATAACATGTACGGCACTTGGGAGCATAACCCAAGTGGTTTCGATGTCGAATTCCGTACTCACAACTCATAGGGCAATCTTGGACATATTCGGACGGCCCCTGGAATCAGCATTCTGTTCTCATAATTCATAGAGCCATGGAGTGCACTTCCCCAGGGCCCTGGAAAGCACCATCCTGGTCTCAAAACACGTAGGGCACTTGGGAACATATTTCGAGAAGCCTGGGAAGCAAAATTCCATCCTGATAATTCATAGGGCACTTGTAGGTGAGTCTCGAGAAGACAAGAAGCAGCATTCCATCCTCATAATTCCTAGGACACTCGGGGACATATCCCGAGGGTCTCGGGAAGCAGCATTCTTTCCTGATAATTCATAGCGCCATGGGAGGAATTTCCCAAAGGGCCCGGGAAGCAGCATTCTGTCCTCATATTCATAGGGCACACGGGTGTGTATTCCCAGAAGCCGGGAAAGCAGCATTCCATCCTCATAATATGTAGGGCACTTGATGGCGTATCCCAAGAAGCCCGAGAAGCAGCGTTCCATCCTAATAATTCTTAGGGCCATAGGGGGAGTGTCCTCAGAGACCCGGAAAGCAGCATTCCATCCTCATAATTCGAAGGGCACATTGGGGTGTATCCTGAGGGACCAGGGAAGCAGCATTTCCTCTTTGAATTCGTAGATCACTTGGGAACGGACGCCGAGGGGATGGGAAACAGCACTGTGTTCTCTTAATTCGTGGGGCACTCGGAGGCCTTTCCCGATGGTCCCAGGAAGCAACATTGTGACCTCATAATTATTAGGGCACTGGGGGGGTTATCTAGAGGGTCCCGGGAAGCAGCATTTTGTCCTTAATACTTGGAGGTCACCTGGGAACGTATCGCATGCAGCACAGGAAGCAGTAATCCATCCTCATAATTCGAAGCGCACTTCCAAGAGTATCCAGTTTGGCCCATATAGCAGCATTCAGTCCTCATAATTGGGAGGGAACTCGAGGGTGTATCCTGAGAAGCACGAGAAGCAACATTCCGATCTCATAATTGGGATGGCATTCGAGAACATATCCTGATGGGCCCGGGAAGCAGCATTGCATCCTCATAAGTCGTAGGCCACTCTGGGGCATATCCCAAGGGGTTTCGATGCAGAATTCCGTCCTCATAACTCATAGGCCACTCTTGGACATATCCGGAAGGCCCCGGGAATCAGCGTTCTGTTCTCATAATTCATAGAGCCATGGAGTGTGTTTTCCCAGGGCCCTGGAAAGCAGCATTCTGTTCTCATAACAGGTAGGGCACTCGGCGAGATATTTGGAAAGCCTGGGAATCAAAATTCCGTCCTGATAATTCATAGGGCACTTATAGGTGAGTCTCGAGGAGCCGAAGAAGCAGCATTCCATCCTCATAATTCCTACGACACTCGCGGACATATCCCGAGGGTCTCGGGAAGCAGCATTCTTTCCTGACAATTCATAGCGCCATTGGGGGCATTTTCTTAAGGGTCCAGGAAGCAGCATTCTGTCCTCATAATTCATAGGGCACTCAGGGGCCTGTCCCAATGGGACCGAAAAGCAGCATTCTGCCCTAATCATTCATGGGCCCAGAGGGAGAGTATCCCTAGTGGCCGTAGAAGCAGCATTCCATCCTCTTCATTAGTAGAACACTCGAGGCTGTATCCCGTGGGGACCAGGGAGCAGCATTTACCCCTCTTAACACGTAGGGAACATGGGGGCATTTCCCTAGTGGCCCGAGAATCTGCATTCCATCCAGAAATATCCTAGGGTCATGGACGGAGTATGCCGAGTGGACCGGGAAGCAACATTCCATCCTGATAATTCGTAGAATATGGGGCCGTATTCCCAGTGTCCGGGAAGCAGGCTTCCTTCCTCATAAATGCTAGGGCACTACGGGGCATATTCCTAGAAGCCCAGGAAGCAGTATTTCTTCCTCATAAATCCTAGCGCCATGGGGAGAGTATCTCGAGTGACCTGGAGAACAGTAATCTGTCCTCAAAATTCGTAGATTGAAAGGGGCCTTCTCCTGAGGGTCCCGGAAAGAATCATTCCACCATCATAACTCAAAGGACCATGAAGTGTTTATCCCGACAATTTCTGGAAGTAGCATTCAGTCCTCATCATTTGTAGATTCTTGAGTGGTGTTGCCTGTGCAGCCGAAGAAGCAGTATTTTATCCTCCTATATCGTAGGGTCAAAAAGGGCTTATCCTGAGGGGTCCATGAAGCAGCATTCCGTCCACATATTGCATTCGGCAGTTGTGTGAAATTCATGAAGGGCCCGGGAAGCAGCATTACGTTCTCATAATTCAAAATGCTTTGGGAGTGTATCACGAGTGGCGGGGAACAAGCATTCCCTCCTATAATTCGTAAAGCACAATGGGGCGTATTCCGGAAGGACGAGGACATAACATATTGTTCTCGTAACTCGCAGGGCACTCGGAGATGTGTCCCAAAGGACCCGGAGAGCAGCATTCTAACCTCATAGTTCATAGGGCATTTGGACGTGTATTTGGAATGGCCCGGAAAGCAGACTTTTATCCTCCTAATGCATAAGGCATTCAGGGATGTATCCCGAGGAGCACAGGGAGCAGCATTCCATCCTCATAATTTGTACGGCACTCGAGGGCGTATCCCAAGAAGCTCGAGAAGCAGTGTTCCATTCTAATAATACGTAGGGCCACAGGGGGAGTGTAGTGAGAGGCCGGAAAGCATCATTCCATCCTCATAATTCGAAGGGCACTTTGGGGTGTATCCTGAGGGACTGAGGAAGCAGCACTCCCTCTTTGAATTCGTAGGTCACTAGTGTACGGACGTCGAGGGGATGGGAAACAGCATTGTGTTCTCATAATTCGTATGGCACTCACAGGCCTTTCCTGATGGTCCCAGGAAGCAACCTTGTGACCTCATAATTCGTAGGGCATTGGGGGGGTTATCTGGAGGGGCCCGGGAAGCAGCATATTGTCCTTAACCCTTGGAGGTCACTCAAGAACGTATCGCATGAGGCCCAGGAAGCAGTAATCCATCCTGATAGTTCAAAGGGCACTTCCATGAGTATCCAGTTTGGACCGTATAGCAGCATTCAGCCCTCATAATTGGTAGGGAACTCGAGGCTGTATCCTGAGAAGCACGGGAAGCAACATTCCGACTCATAATTGGGATGGCATTCGAGAACTTATCCTCATGGGCCCGGGAAGCAGCATTGCGTCCTCATAAGACGAAGGGCACTTGGGGGCATATCCCGAGATTCCTGAAGCAGAGTTCTGTTCTCATAACACGTAGGGAACACTTGGACATATCCCAAGGGGCCCCGGAAGCAGCCTATTAACCTCCTAATGCATAGGGCCGTCGGGGATTTTTTCCGAAAGGCCTGGAAATCAGCATTCCATCCTCATAATCGGGAAGGCATTGGAGACATATCTTGATGTGCCAGGGAAGCAGCGTTGCATCCTCATAAGTCGTAGGGCACTCAGGGGCATATTCTGAGGGGCCCCGGAATCAACCTATTATCCTCCTAATGCATAGGGCCGTCGGGGCCCTATTCCGAGAGGGCTGGGAGTCAGCATTCCATGCTGATAATGGGGAGGGCATTGGAGGACATATCTTGATGCACCGGGGGGGGGGGGCAGCATTGCATCCTCATAACTCGTAGGGCACTCGGGGGCATATCCTAAGGGGTTTCGATGCCGAATTCCATACTCATAACTCATAGGGCACTCTTGGACATATCCAGAGGGCTCCGGGAATCAGAATTTTGTTCTCAAAATTCATAGAGCCATGGAGTGCCTTTCCCCAGGGCCCAGGAAAGCAGCATTTCTGTTCTCATAACACATAGGGCACTCGGGGACATATTTCGAGAAACTGGCAAGTAAAATTCCGTCCTAATAATTCATAGGGCACTTGTAGGTGAGTCTCGAGGAGCCCAAGAAGCAGCATTCCATCCTCATAATTCCTAGGACACTCGCGGACATATCCCGAGTGTCTCGGAAAGCAGCATTCTTTCCTGATAATGCATAGCGCCATGGGGGGCATTTCCCTAAGGGCCCAGGAAGCAGCATTCTGTCCTAATAATTCATAGGACACACGGGTGTGTATTCCCAGAAGCCGGGAAAGCAGCATTCCATCCTCATAATTCATAGGGCACTCAGGGGCCTGTCCCGACAGGCCCGAAAATCAGCATTCTATCCTAATCATTCATAGGCCCATAGGGAGAGTATCCCTAGTGGCCTTGCAAGCAGCATTCCATCCTCATCATTAGTGGAACACTCGAGGCTGTATCCCAAGGGGAACGGGGAGCAGCCTTTGCCTCTCTTAATACGTAGGCAACTTGGGGGCATTTACCTAGCGGCCCGAAAAGCTGCATTCCATCCTCAAATATCCTAGGGTCATGGGTGGAGTATGCCGTGTGGGCCGGGAAGCAGCATTCCATCCTGATAATTCGTAGAATATGGGGCCATATTCCCAGTTTTAGGGAAGAAGGCTTCCTTCCTGATAAATGCTAGGGCACTTTGGGGCATATTCCTAGAAGCCCAGGAAGTAGTATTCCTTCTTCATAAATCATAGGGCCTTCAGAGAGTATCCCGAGTGGCCTGGAGCGCAGTATTCTTTCCTCAAAAGTCGTAGAGTAAAGGCGGACTTCTCCTGAGGGTCCCATAAAGAATCACTCCACCCTCATAATTCAAAGGACCATGGAGTGTTTATCCCGACAATTCCGGAAAGCAGCATTCCGTCCTCATAATTTGTAGATTCATAGGTGGTGTTGCCTGTTTGGCCGAAGAAGAATTATTCTATCCTTCTATATCTTAGGGTCAAGAAGTGCTTATCCTGAGGGGTCTGGGAAGCAGCATTCCAACCACATATTGCTTTGGGCACTCGTCTGGGAATCAGGAAGGGCCCGGAAAGCAGCCTTACGTCCTCATAATTCAAAGTGCATTGGGAGTGTATCACGAGAGCCAGGGAAGAAGCATTCCCTCCTATAATTCGTAGAGCACAAGGGGGTGTATCCCGGAAGGACGAGGAAATATCATTTTGTTCTCATAACTCGTAGGGCATTTGGAAATGTGTCCCGAAGGACCCGGAGAGCAGCATTCTGACCTCATAGTTCATAGGGCATTTGCAGGTGTAATTTGAAGGGCACGGGAAGCAGACTTTTATTCTCCTAATGCCTAGGGCACTCAGGGATGTATCCCGAGGAGCACAGGGAGCAGCATTCCATCTTCATATTTTGTAGGGCACTCGAGGACGTATCCCAAGAAGCCCGAGAAGCAGTGTTCCATCCTAATAATACTTAGGGCCATTGGAGGAGTGTCCTGAGAGGCCTGGAAAGCAGCATTTCATCCTCATAATTCTAAGGGCATTTGAGGTATATCCTGAGGGACCGGGGAAGCAGCATTCCCTCTTTGAATTCATAGATCACTAGGGAACGGACGCCGAGTGGATGGGAAACAGCATTGTGTTCTCATAATTCGTAGGGCATTCGGAGGCATTTCCAGATGGTCCCAGGAAGCACAATTGTGACCACATGATTCGTAGGGCACTGGGGGGATTATCTGGAGGGGCCCAGGAAGCAGCATTTTGTTGTTAATGATTGAAGGTCACTCGGTAACATATCACATGAAGCCCAGAAAGCAGTAATCCTTCCTCATAATTCGAAGGGCACTTCCAGGAGTATACAATTTGGCCCGAATAGCAGCATTCAGCCCTCATAATTGGTAGGGCACTCCACGGTGTATCCTGAGAAGGAAGGGAAGCAACATTCCGATCTCAAAATTGGGATGGCATTCGAGAACTTATCCTCATGACCCGAGAAACAGCATTGCGTCCTCAAAACTCGTAGGGCACTTGAGGGCATATCCCGAGGTTCCTGAAGCAGACTTCTGTTCTCATAACACATAGGGCACTCTTGGACATATCCCAAGGTTCCCCGGAAGCAGCCTATGATCCTCCTAATACACAGGGCCCTCAGGTCCGATGGCGGGAGGCCTGGGAATCAGCATTCCATCCTCATAATTGGGAGGGCATTGGAGAACATATTAGATGTGCATCCTCATAAGTCGTAAGGCACTCGACAGAAGGGCTTATCATGAGGGGTCCAGGCAGCAGCATTCTGTCCACATATTGCGTTGGGCAGTCGTCTGGGAATCCCGAAGGGCCCAGGAATCAGCATTACGTCCTCATAAGTCGTACAGCACTCGGGGGCATATCCGGAGGTTCCTGAAGCAGAATTCTGTTCTCATAACACTTAGTGCACTCTGGGACATAACCCAAGTGGCCGCGGAAGCAGCCTATTATCCTCCTAATGCATAGAGACGTCGAGGCCGGATTTCGAGAGGCCTGGGAATCAGCATTCCATCCTCATAATCGAGAGGGCATTCGAGGACATATCTTAATGCGCCCGGGAAGGAGCATTGCATCCTCATAAGTCGTAAAGCCATCAGGGCATATCCCACGAAATTTCGATGGAGAATCCCATCCTCATATCTCATAGGGCACTCTTGGACATATCCAGAGGGCCCCGGCAATTAGCATTCTGTTCTCATAATTCATAGAGCCATCGAGCGCTTTTCCTCAGGGCCCTGGACAGCAGCATTCTGTTCTGATAACATGTAGGGCACTCGGGGACATATTTTGAGGGTCTCGGGAAGCAGCATTCTTTCCTGATAATTCATAGCGCCTTGGGGTCATTTCCCAAAGGGCCTGGGAAGAAACATTTTGTCCTCATAATTCATAGGGCACACGGGTGTGTATTCCCAGAATCCGGGAAAGCAGCATTCCATCCTCATAATTCATAGGGCACTCAGGGGCCATCCCGACGAGCCCGAAAAGCAGCATTCTGTCCTAATCATTCATAGGCCCACAGGTAGAGTATTCCTAGTGACCCTAGAAGCAGCATTCCATCCTCCTAATTAGTGAAACACTCAAGGCTGTGTCCCGAGGGGACCAGGGAGCAGCATTTGACACTCTTAGTACCTAGGAAACTTGGGAGCATTTCCTTAGTGGCCCGAGAAGGAGCATTCCATTCTGAAAAATTCTAGGATCACGTTCGGAGTATGCCGAGTGGGCCGGGAAGCAGCATTCCGTCCTAATAATAGTTAAGGCCATACGGGAAATGTCCTGAGAGGCCCAGAAAGCAGCATTCCATCCTCATAATATGAAGGACTATGGTTTGTATCCTGAGGGACCGGGGAAGCAGCATTTCCTCTTTGAATTCGTAGATGACTAGGGAACGGACACCAAGGAGATGGGAAACAGCATTGTGTCTTCATAATTCGTAGGGCACTCAGAGGCCTTTCCCAATGGTCCCAGGAAGCAACATAGTGACCTCATAATTCGTAGGGCACTGGGCTGGGTTTATCTGAGGGGGGGCCCGGGAAGCAGCATTTTGTCCTTAATACTTGGAGGTCACTCGGGAACGTATAGCATGAAGCCCAGGAAGCAGTAATCCATCCTCATTATTCCAAGAGCACTTCAAATAGTATCCAGTTTGGCCCGTATAGCAGCATTCAGCCCTCATATTTGTTTGTGCACTAGAGGGTGTATCCTGAGAAGCACGGGAAACAACATTCTGATCTGATAATTTCGATGGCATTCAAGAACATATCCGGATGGGCGCGGGAAGCAGCACTTCATCCTCATAAGTCGTAGGGCACTTGGGGCCATATCCCGAGGTTCTTGAATCAGAATTCTGTTCTCATAACACATAGGGCACTCGTGGACATATCCCAAGGGGCCCCTGAAGCAGCGTATTATCTTCCTAATTCATAGGGCCGTCAGGGCCCGATTCTGAGAGGCCTGGGAATCAGCATTCCGTTCTCATAACTGGGAGAGCATTGGAGGACATATTCTGATGCGTACAGGAAGCAGAATTGCATCCACAAAAGTCGTAGGACACTCGGGGGCATATCCCAAGGGGTTCAATGCAGAATTCAATCCTCATAACTCATAGGGCACTCTTGGACATATCCGGAGGGCCCAGCAATCAGCATTCCGTTCTAATAATTCATAAAGCCATGGATTGTGTTTCCCCAGGGCCCTGTAAAGAAACATTCTGTTCTCATAACATGTAGGGCACACAGGGATATATTTTGAGAACCCCGGGAATCAACATTAGATCCTGATAGTTCATAGGGCACCTGCAGGTGAGTCTCGAGGAGACCAAGAAGGAGCGTTCCATCCTCATAATTCATAGGGCACTCAGGGGCCTGTTTCGACGGGCCCGAAAATCAGCATTATATCCTAATCATTCATAGACCTACAGGGAGAGTATCCCTAGTGGCCTTGGAAGCAGCATTTCATCCTCATCATTAGTGGAACACTCGAGGCTGTGTCCCGAGGGGACCCGGGAGCAGCTTTTGCCCCTCTTAATACGTAGGGAACTTGGGGGCATTTCCCTAGAGGCCCGAGAAGCAGCATTCCATCCTCAAAAATGCCAGGGTCATGGGCGGAGCATGCCGAGAGGGCCCGGAAACAGCATTCCATCCTGATAATTCGTAGAATGTGTGGCCGTATTCCCAGTGTCAGGGAAGCAAGCTTCCTTCCTCATAAGTGCTAGCACACTTCGGGGCATATTTCTAGAAGCCCAGGAAGGAGTATTCCTTTCTCATCAATCATAGGGCCATGGGGAGAGTATCCTGAGTGGCCTGGAGCACAGTATTCTGTCCTCAAAATTCGCAGAGTAAAGGGGGCCTTCTCCTGAGGGTCCCGGAGAGAATAATTCCACCCTCAAAATTCAAAGGACCAAGGAGTGTTTATCCCGACAATTCCGGGAAGCAGCATTCAAACCTCATAATTTGTAGATTCATGGGTGGTGTAGCCTGTGCTGCCGAAGAAGCAATATTCTATCCTCCTATATCATAGGGTCAAGAAGGTCTTATGCTGAGGGGTCTGGGAAGCAGCATTCCATCCACATATTGCTTTGGGCACTCGACTGGGAATCCTGAAGGTTCGGGGAAGCAGCATTTCGTCGTCGTAATTCAAAGTGCATTGGGAGTGTATCACGAGTGGCCTGGAACAAGCATTCCCTCCTATAATTCGTAGAGCACAAGGGGGCGTATCCCGGAAGGATGAGAATATGGGGCCGTATTTCCAGTGTCTGGGAAGCAGGCTTTCTTCCTCATAAATACTAGGGCACTTTGGGGCATATTCCGAGGAGCCCAGGACGCAGTATTCCTTCATCATAAATCCTAGGGCCATGGGGAGAGTATCCCGAGTGTCCTCGAGTGCAGTATTCTGTCCTCAAATTTCGTAGAGTAATGTGGACCTTCTCCTGATGGTCCCGGAAAGAATCATTCCACCCTCATCATTCAAAGGACCAAGGAGTGTTTATCCTGAAAATTCTGGGAAACAGCATTCAGTCCTCATCATTTGTAGATTCATGGGTGGTGTTGCTGTGCAGCCGAAGAAGCAGTATTCCGTACTCGAATATCAGAGGGTCAAGAAGGGCTTACCATGAGGGGTCTGGGAAGTAGCATTCTGTCCACATATTGCGTTGGGCACTCGACTGGGAATCCCGAAGGGCCTGGAAAGCAGCATTACGTCCTCATAATTCAAAGTGCATCGGGAGTGTATCACGAGTGGCGCTGAATGAGCATTCTCTCCTATAAGTCATAGAGCACAAGGGGGCATATCCCGGAAGGACGAGGAAATATCATTTTGTTCTCATAACACCTAGGGCACTCGGAGATGTGTCCCGAAGGACCCGGAGAGCAGCATTCTGACCTCATAGTTCATACGGCATTGGACGTGTATTTGGAAAGGCACGGAAAGCAGACTTTTATCCTCCTAATGCATAGGGCACTCAGGGATGAATCCCGAGGAGCACTGGAAGCAGCATTCCATCCTCATAATTTGTAGGGCACTCGAGGGCATATCCCAAGAAGCCCGTGAAGCAGCGTTCCATCCTAATAATACTTAGGGCCACAGGGGGAGTGTCCTGAAAGGCCCGGAAAGCATCATTCCATCCTCATAATTCGAAGGACACTTTCGGGTGTATCCTGAGGGACCAGGGAAGCAGCACTTCCTCTTTGAATTCGTAGATCACTAGTGTCCGGACGTCGAGGGGATAGGAATCAGCATTGTATTCTCATAATTCGTGGTGCACTCGGAGGCCTTTCCCGATGGTCCCAGGAAGCAACCTTGTAACCTCATAATTCGTAGGGCACTGGGGGGGTTATCTGGAGGTGCCCGGGAAGCAGCATTTTTTGTTTAATCCTTGGAGGTTACTCGGGAACGTATCGCATGAAGCCCAGGAAGCAGTAGTTCATCCTCATAATTCCAAGGGCACTTCCAGGAGTATCCAGTTTGGCCCGTGTAGCAGCATTCAGCCTTCATAATTGGTAGGGCACTCGAGGGTGTATCCTGAGAAGCACAGGAAGCAACATTCCAATCTCATAATTGGGATGGCATTCGAGAAGATATCCTCATGGGACCGGGAAGCAGCATTGTGTCCTCTTAAGACGTAGGGCACTGGGGAGTATATCCCGAGGTTCCTGAAGCAGAATTCTGTTCTCATAACACGTAGGGCACTCTTGGACATATCCCAAGGGGTCCCAGAAGCAGCCTATTATGCTCCTAATGCATAGGGCCGTCGGGGCCCTATTCCGAGAGGCCTGGGAATCAGCATTCCATCCTCATAATCGGGAGGGCATTGGAGGACATATCTTGATATGCCCGGGAAGCAGCATTGCATCCTCATAAGACATAGGACACTGGGGGGAATATCCCGAGGTTCCTGAAGCAGAATTCTGTACTCATAACACGTGTGGCACTCGGGGGCTTATCCCAAGGGGCCCTGGAAGCAGCCTATTATCCTCCTAATGCATAGGGCTGTTGGGCCCCTATTCCGACAGGCCTGCGTATCAGCATTCCATCCTCGTAATCGGGAGTGCATTGGAGGACATATCTGGATGCACCGGGGAAGCAGCATTGCATCCCCATAACTCGTAGGGCACTCGGGGGCATATTCCAAGGCGTTTCGATGCCGAATTCCATACTCATAACTCATAGGGCACTCTTGGACATATCCGGAGGGCCCCGGGAATCAGCATTCTGTTCTCATAATTCATAGAGCCATGGAGTGCATTTCCCCAGGGCCCTGGAAAGCAACAATCTGTTCTCATAACACGTAGAGCACTCGGGGACATAGTTCGAGAACCCTTGGAAGCAAAATTCCATTCTGATAATTCATAGGGCACTGGTAGGTGAGTCTCGAGTGTCCCAAAAAGCAGCATGCCATTCCTATAATTCATAGGACACTTGCTTACATATCCCGAGGGTCTCGGGAAGCAGCATTCTTTCCTGATAATTCATAGCACCATGGAGGACATTTCGCTAAGGGCCCAGAAAGCATCATTCCATCCTCATAATTCGAAGGGTACGTTGGGGTGTATGGTGAGGGACCGGGGAAGCAACACTCCCTCTTTGAATTCGTAGATAACTAGTGTACGAACGTCGAGGGGAAGGGAAACAGCATTGTGTTCTTCATAATTCGTAGGGCACTCGGAGGCCTTTCCCGATGGTAACAGGAAGCAACCTTGTGACCTCATAATTCGTAGGGCACTGGAGGGGTTATCTTGACGGCCCGGGAAGCAGCATTTTGTCCTTAATCCTTGGAGGTCACTCAGGAACATATCGCATGAAGCCCAGGAAGGAGTAATCCGTCCTCATAATGCCAACGGCACTTCCTGGAGTATCCAGTTTGGCCCCTATAGCAGCATTCAGCCCTCATAATTGGTAGGGCACTCGAGGATGTATCCTGAGAAGCTCAGGAAGCAGCATTCCGATCTCATAATTGAGATGGCATTTGAAAACATATCCTCATGGGCCCGGGAAGCAGCATTGCGTCCTCATAAGGTGTAGGGCACTGGGGCGCATATGCCGAGTTTCCTCAAGCAGAATTCTGTTCTCATAACACGTAGGGCACGCTTGGACATATCCCAAGTGGACGCGGAAGCAGCCTATTATGCTCCTAATGCATAGGGCCGTCGGGGCCCTATTTGGAGAGGCCTGGGAATCAGCATTCCGTCCTCATAATCGGGAAGGCATTGAGGGACATATCTTGATGCACCGGGGAATCAGCATTGCATCCTCATAACTCGTAGGGCACTCAGGGTCATATCCCAAGGCGTTTCGATGCCGAATTCCATACTCATAACTCATAGGGTACTCTTGTACATATCCGGAAGGCCCCGGGAATCAGCATTCTGTTCTCATAATTCATAGAGCCATGGAGTGCATTTCCCAAGGGCCCTGGAAAGCAGCATTCTATTCTCATAACACGTATTGCACTCGGGGACATATTTCGAGAAGCATGGGTAGCAAAATTCCGTCCTAATAATTCATAGGGCACTTGTAGATGAGTCTCGAGGAGCCCAAGAAGCAGCATTCCATCCTCATAATTCTGAGGACACTCGCGGATATATCCCGAGGGTATCGGGAAGCAGCATTCTTTCCTGATAATTCATAGCGCCATAAGGGGCATTTACTTAAGGGCCCGGGAAGCAACATTCTGTCCTCAAAATTCATAAGGCACTCAGGGGCCTGTCCCAGCGGGCCCGAAAAGCAGCATTCTGTCCTAATCATTTATAGGCCCATAGGGAGAGTACGCTAGTGGCCCTGGAAGCAGCATTACATCCTCATCATTAGTGGAACACTCGAGTCTGTATCCCGAGGGGACGAGGGAGCAGCATTTGCCCCTCTTAATACGTAGGGAACTTGAGGGCATTTCCCTACTGGCCCGGAAAGCTGCATTCCATCCTCAAATATCCTAGGGTCATGGGTGGAGTATGCTGAGTGGGCCAGGAAGCAGCATTCCATCCTGATAATTCGTAGAATATGGGACCGTTTTCCCAGGATCCTGGAAGCAGGCTTCCTTCCTCATAAATGCTAGGACACTTCGGGGCATATTCCTAGAAGCCTAGGAAGCAGTATTCCTTCCTCATAAATCCTAGGGCCATGGGGAGAGTATCCCGAGTGGCCTGGAGTGCAGTATTCTGTCCTCAAAATTCGTAAAGGGGGCCTTCTCCTGAGGGTCCCGGAAAGAATCATTCCACCGTCATAATTCAAAGGACCAAGGAGTGTTTATCCCGACAATTCCGGGAAACAGAATTCAGTCCTCATCATTTGTAGATTCATGGATGGTGTTGCCTGTGCAGCAGAAGAAGCAGTATTCTATCCTGCTACATCATAGGGTGAAGAAGGGCTTATCCTGAGTGGTCCGGGAAGCAGCATTTCGTCCACATATTGCTTTGGACACTCATCTGGGAATCCCGAAGGGCCCGTGAAGCTGCATTATGTCCTCATAATTCAAAGTGTATTGGGAGTTTATCACGAGTGGCGGGGAACAAGCATTTCCTGCTATACTTCGTAGAGCACAGTGAGGCATATCCCAGAAGGACTAGGAAATATCATTTTGTACTCATAACTCGCAGGGCACTCAGAGATGTGTCCCGAAGGAATCAGAGAACAGCATTCTGACCTCATACTTCGTAGGGCATTTGGACATGTATTTGGAATGGCCCGGGAAGCAGACTTTTATCCTCCTAATGCATAGGGCACTCAGGGGTGTATCCCGAGCAACACAGGGAGCAGCATTCCATCCTCATAATTTGTAGGGCCCTCGAGGGTGTATCCAAAAAGCCCGGGAAGCAGCGTTCCGTCCTAATAATATTTAGGGCCACAGGGGGAGTGTCCTGAGAGGCCCAGAAATCATCATTCCATCCTCATAATTCGAAGGGCCCTTTGGGGTATATCCTGACGGACCAGGGAAGCAGCACTCCCTCTTTTAATTCGAAGATCACTAGGGAACGACGCCGACGGGATGGTAAACAGCATTGTGTTCTAATAATTTGTGGGGACTCGGAGGCCTTTCCCGATGGCCCCCGGAAGCAAACTTCTGACCTCATAATTCGTAGGGCACTGGGGAATTCATCTGGAGGGGCCCGAGAAGCAGCATTTTGTCCTTAATCCTTGAAGGTCACTCCGCATGAATCCCAGGAAGCAGTAATCCGTCGTCATAATTCCAAGGGGACTTCCGGGACTATCCAGATTGGCCCGTATAGAAGCATTCAGCTCTCATAATTGGTAGTGCACTCGAGGGTGTATCCTGAGAAGCACAGGAAGCAACATTCCGATCTCATAATAGGGATGGCATTCGAGAACATATCCTCATGGGCCCGGGAAGCAGCATTGCGTCCTCATAAGATGTAGGGCACTGGGGGGCATATCCCGAGGTTCCTGAAGCAGAATTCTGTTCTCATAACACGTAGGGCACTCTTGGCCATATCCCAAGGGGCCCCGGAAGCAGCCTATTATCCTCTTAATGCATAGAGCCGTCGGGGCTCTATTGTGAGAGACCTGGCAATCAGCATTCCATCCTCATAATCGGGAGGGCATTGGAGGACATATCTTGATTTTCCCGGGAAGCAGCATTGCGTCCTCATAAGTCATAGGGTACTCGGGGGCATAATACAAGGGGTGTTGATGCCGAATTCCATACTCATAACTCATAGGGCACTCTTGGACATATTCGGAGGGCCCCGGGAATCAGCATTCTGTTCTCATAATTCATAGAGCCATGCAGTACATTTCCCCAGGGCCCTGGAAAGCAGCATTCTGTTCTCATAACACATAGGGCACTCGGGGACATATTTCAAGTACCCTAGAAGCAAAATTCCGTCCTGATAATTCATAGGGCACTTGTAGGTGAGTCTCGAGGAGTCCAAGAAGCAGCATTCCATCCTCATAATTCCTAGGACACTCGCGGACATATCCCGAGAGTCTCGGGAAGCAGCATTCTTGCCTGATAATTCATAGCGCCATGGGGGGTATTTCCCTAAAGGCTCAGGAAGCAGCATTCTGTCCTCATAATTCATAGGACACAGGAGTGTGTATTCCAAGAAGCCGGGAAAGCAACATTCCATCCTCATAATTAAAAGGGCAGTCACGGGCCTCTCCCGACGGGCCCGAAAAGCATTATTCTGTCCTAATCATTCATAGGCCCATAGGGAGAGTATCCCTAGTGGCCCTGGAAGCAGCATTCCATCCTCATCATTACTGGAACACTCGAGGCTGTATCCCGACGGGACCAGGGAGCAGTATTTGCCCCTCTTAATACGTAGGGTACTTAGGGAGCATTTCGCTAGCCGCCCGTGAAGCTGCATTCCATCCTCAAATATCCTAGGGTCATGGGCAGAGTATGCCGAGTGGGCCGAGAAGCATCATTACATCCTGATAATTCGTAGAATATGAAGCCGTATTCCCAGTGTCCAGGAAGCAGGCTTCCTTCCTTATAAATGCTACAGCAATTCGAGGCATATTTCTAGAAGCTCAGGAAACAGTATTCCTTTCTCATAAATCCTAGGGCCATGGGGAGAGTATCCCGAGTGGCCTGGAGCACAGTATTCTCTTCTCAAAATTCGTAGAGTAAATGGGGCCTTCTTCTGAGGGTCCCGGAAAGAATCATTCCACCCTCATAATTCAAAGGACCAAGGAGTGTTTATCTCGACAATTCCGGGAAACAGCATTCAGTCCTCATCATTTGTAGATTCATGGTTAGTGTTGCCTGTGATGCCGAAGAAGCAGTATTCAAACATGCTATAACATAGGGTCAAGTAGGGCTTATCCTGAAGTGTCCGGGAAGCTGCATTCCATCCACATATTGCATTGGGCACTCGTCTGGGAATCCCGAAGTGCCCGGAAAGCAGCATTACGTCCTCATACTTCAAAGTGCATTGGGAGTGTATCACTAGGGGCGGGGAACAAGCATTCC
>SJYC01118718.1:0-17691 GCA_006408675.1 Madoqua kirkii
GAAGAAACCTATTATCCGCCTAATGCATACGGCAGCGGGGCCCTATTCCGATAGGCCTGTGAATCAGCATTCCATTCTCATAATCGGGAGGGCATTGGAGGACATATCTTGATGTGCTCGGGAAGCAGCATTGCGTCCTCATAAGTCGTAGAGCACTCGGGGGCATATCCCAAGGGGTATCGATGGCGAATTCCATACTCATAACTCATAGGGCACTGTTGGACATATCCGGAAAGCCCCGGGAATCAGCATTGTGTTCTCATAATTCATAGAGCCATGGAGTGCATTTCCCCAGGGCCCTGGAAAGCAGCATTCTCTTCTGATAACACGTAGGTCACTCGGGGACATATTTCGAGAAGCCTGGGAAGCAAAATTCCGTCCTGATAATTCATAGGGCATTGTAAGTGAGTCTCGAGGAGCCCAAGAAGCAGCATTCCATCCTCACAATTCCTAAGACACTCGCGGACATATCCCCAGGGTCTTGGGAAGCAGCATTCTTTCCTGATAATTCATAGTGCCATGGGGGGCATTTCCCTAAGGGCCCAGGAATCAGCATTGTGTCCTCACAATCCGGGAAAGCAGCATTCCATTCTCATAATTCACAGGGCACTCAGGGGCCTGTCCCGACGGGCCCGAAAAGCAGCATTCTGTCCTAATCATTCATAGGCCCATAGGAAAAGTATCCCTAGTGGCCCTGGAAGCAGCATTCCATCCTCATCATTAGTGGAACACTCGAGGCTGTATCCCGAGGGGACCAAGAAACAGCATTTGCACCTCTTAATACGTAGGGAACTTGGAGGCATTTCCCTAGCGGCCCGAGAAGCTGCATTCCATCCTCAAATATTTTAGGGTCATTTGCGGAGTATGCCGAGTGGTCCGGGAAGCAGCATTCCATCCTGATAATTCGTAGAATATGGGGCCGTATTGCCAGTGTCCGGGAAGCAGGCTTCCTTCCTCATAAATACTAGGGCACTTCGGGACATATTCCTAGAAGCCCAGGAAACAGTATTCCTTCCTCATAAATCATAGGGCCATTGGGAGAGTATCCCGAGTGGCCTGGATTGCAGTATTCTGTCCTCAAAATTCTTAGAGTAAAGGGGACCTTCTCCTGAGAGTCCCGGAAACAATCATTCCACCCTCATCATTCAAAGGACCAAGGAGTGTTTATCCCGATAATTCCGGGAAACAGCATTCAGTCCACATCATTTGTAGATTCATGGGTGCTGTTGCCTGTGCAGCCGAAGAAGCCGTATTCTATCCTGCTATATCATGGGTCAAGTAGGGCTTATCATGAGGGGTCCGTGAAGTAGCATTCCATTCACATATTGCATTGGTCACTCGTCTGGGAATCCCGAAGAACCCGGGAAGCAGCATTACGTCCTCATAATTCAAAGTGCGTTGGAAGTGTATCACGAGGGGGGGGAACATGCATTCCCTCATCTAAATCATAAAGCACAAGAGGGCATATCCCAGAAGGAGGAGGAAATATCATTTTGTTTTCATAACTCGTAGGGCACTCGGAGATGTGTCCAGAAGGACCTGGAGAGCAGCATTCTGACCTCATAGATCATAGGGCATTTGGACGTGTATTTGGAATGGCCCGGGACGCAGACTTTTATCCTCCTAATGCATAGGGCACTCAGGGATGTATCCCGAGGAGCACAGGGAGCAGCATTCCATCCTCATAATTTGTAGGGCACTCGAGGGCGTATCCCAAGAAGCCCGAGAAGCAGCGTTCCGTCCTAATAATACTTAGGGCCACAGGGGGAGTGTCCTGAGAGGCCCGGAAAGCATCATTCCATCCTCATAATTCGAAGGGCATTTTCGGGTGTGTCCTGAGGAACCGGGGAAGCAGTACTCCCTCTTTGAATTCGTAGATCACTAGTGAAAGGACGTCGAGGGGATGGGAAACAGCATTGTGCTCTCATAATTCGGAGGGTACTCGGAGGCCTTTCCTGATGATCCTAGGAAGCAACGTTGTGACCTCATAATTCATAGGTCATTGGGGAGGTTATCTGGAGGGGCCCGGAAAGGAGCATTTTGTCCTTAATCCTTAGAGGTCACTCGGGAACGTATCTCATGAAGCCCAAGAAGCAGTAATCCGTCCTCATGATTCCAAGGGCAATTTCAGGAGTATCCAGTTTGGCCCGTATAGCAGCATTCAGCCCTCATAATTGGTAGGGAACTCGAGGGTGTATCCTGACAAGCACGGGAAGCAACATTCCGATCTCATACTTGGGATGGCAGTCGAGAACATATCCCCATGTCCCGGGAAGCAGCATTGAATCCCCATAAGACGTAGGGCACTGGGGGGAATATCCCGAGTTTCCTGAGGCAGAAATCTGTTCTCATAACACGTAGGGCACACTTGGACATATCCCAAAGGGCCCTGGAAGCAGCCTATTACCCTCCTAATGCATAGGACCGTCAGAGCCCAATTCGGAGCTGCCTGGGAATCAGCATTCCATCCCCAAAATTGGGAGGGCATTGGAGTCCCGATGGTCCCAGGAAGCAACATTGTGACCTCATAATTCATAGGGCACTGGGGGGGATTATCTGGAGGGGACCGGGATGCAGCATTTTGTCCTTAATTCTTGGAGGTCACTCGAGAACTTATCGCATGAAGCCCAGGAAGCAGTTATCTGTCCTCATAATTCTAAGGACACTTCCAGGAGTATCCAGTTTGGCCCGTATAGCAGCATTCAGCCCTCAAAATTGGTGGGGCACTCGAGGGTGTATCCTGAGAAGCACGGGAAACAATATTCTGATCTCATAATTGGGATGGCATTTGAGAACATATCCTCATGGACCCAAGAAGCAGCATTGCGTCCTCATAAGACGTAGGGCACTGGGGTGCCTATCCCGAGGTTCCTGAAGCAGAATTCTGTTCTCATAACACGTAGGGCACTATGGACATAACCCAAGGGGCCCCGGAAGCAGCCTATTATTCTCCTAATGCATAGGGCCGTCGGGGCCTTTTTTCGAGAGCCCTGGGAATCAGCATTCCATCCTCATAAACGGGAGGGCATTGGAGGACATATCTTGATTTGCCCGGGAAACATCATTGTATCCTCATAAGTCGTTGAGCACTCGGGTGCATAACCCGAGGAGCCTTGGAAGCAGCCTATTAATTTCCTAATGCATAGGTCCATCGGGGCCCTATTCCGAGAGGCCTGGGAATCAGCATTCCATCCTCATAATTGGGAGGGCATTGGAGGACATATCTTGATTTGCCCGGGAAACATCATTGTATCCTCATAAGTCGTTGAGCACTCGGGTGCATAACCCGAGGAGCCTTGGAAGCAGCCTATTAATTTCCTAATGCATAGGTCCATCGGGGCCCTATTCCGAGAGGCCTGGGAATCAGCATTCCATCCTCATAATCTGGAGGGCATTGCAGGGCATATCTTGATGCACCGGGGAAGCAGCATTGCATCCTCATAATTGGGAGGGCATTGGAGGACATATCTTGATGCCCCGGGGAAGCAGCATTGCATCCTGATAACTTGTAGGGCACTCGGGGGCATATCCCAAGCGGTTTCGATGCTGAATTCCATACTCGTAACTCATAGGGCACTCTTGGACATATCCGGAGGACCCCGGGAATCAGCATTCTGTTCTCATAATTCATAGAGCCATGGAGTCCATTTCTCCAGGGCCCTGGAAAGCAGCATTCTGTTCTCATAACACGTAGGGTACTCGGGGACATCTTTCGAGAAGCCTGGGAAGCAAAATTCCGTCCTGATAATTCATAGGGCACTTGTAGATGAGTCTCGAGGAGCCCAAGAAGCAGCATTCCATCCTCATAATTCCCAGGACACTCGCGGACATATCCCGAGGGTATCGGGAATCAGCATTCTTTCCTGATAATTCATAGCGCCATGGGGGGCATTTCCCTAAGGACCCAGGAGGCAGCATTCTCTCCTCATAATTCATAGGACACACAGGGGCCTGACCGGACGGGCCCGAAAAGCAGCATTCTGTCCTAAACATACATAGGCCCATAGGGAGAGTATCCCTAGTGGCCCTGGAAGCAGCATACCATCCTGATCATAAGTGGAACACTCGAGGCTGTATCCTGAGGGGACCAGGGAGCAGAACTTGCCCCTCTTAATGCGTAGGGAATTTTGAGGCATTTCCCTAGTGGCATGAGAAGTTGCATTCCATCCTCAAATAGCCTAGGGTCATGGGTGGAGTATGCCGATTGGGCCGAGAAACAGCATTCCATCCTGATAATTCGTAGAATATGGGGCCATATTCCCAGTGTCCGGGAAGCAGGCTTCCTTCCTAATAAATGCTATCGCACTTCGGGGCATATTCCTAGAACCCTAGGAAGCAGTATTCCTTCCTCATAAATCATAGGGCCATGGGGAGAGTATCCGGAGTGGTCTGGAGTGCAGTATTATGTCCTCAAAATTCGTAGAGTAAAGGGGGCCTTCTCCTGAGGGTCCCGGAAAGAATCATTCCACCCTCATCATTCAAAGGACCAAGGAGTGTTTTTCCCGACAATTCCGGGAAACAGTATTCAGTCCTCATCATTTGTAGATTGATGGGTGGTGTTGCCTGTGCAGCCAAAGAAGCACTATTCTATCCTGCTATATAATAGGGTCAAGAAGGGCTTATCCTGAGGGGTCCGGGAAGCAGCATTCCGTCCTCATAATTCAAAGTGCATTGGAAGTGTATCACGAGTGGCGGGGAACAAGCATTCCCTCCTCTACTTCATAGAGCACAAGGAGACGTATCTCGGAAGGACGAGGAAATATCACTTTGTTCTCATAACTCGTAGGGCACTCGGAGATGTGTCCCGAAGGACCTGGAGAGCAGCATTCTGACCTCATAGTTCATAGGGCATTTGGACGTGTATTCGGAATGGCCAGGAAAGCAGACTTTTATCCTCGTAATGCATAGGGCAATCAGCGATGTATCCTGAGGAGCACAGGGAGCAGCATTCCATCCTCATAATTTGTAGGGCATTCGAGGGTGTATCCTAAGAAGCCCGCGAAGCAGCGTTCCAACCTAATAATACTTAGGGCCACAGGGGGAGTGTCCTGAGAGGCCCGGAAAGCATCATTCCATCCTCATAATTGGAACGGCACTTTGGGGTGTATCCTGAGGGACCGGGGAAGCAGCACTCCATCTTTGAATTTGTAGATCACTAGTGGAAGGACGTCGAGCGGAGGGGAAACAGCATTGGTTCTCATAATTCGCAGGGCACTCGGAGGACTTTCCCGATGGTCCCAGGAAGTAACCTTGTGACCTCATAATTTGTAGGGCACTGAGGGGGTTATCTGGAGGGGCTCGGGAAGCAGCATTTTGTCTTTAATTCTTGGAGGCCACTCGGGAACATATCGCATGAAGCCCAGGAAGCTGTAATCCGTTCTCATAATTCCAAGGGCACTTCCAGAAATATACAGTTTGGACCGTATAGCAGCATTCAGCCCTCATAATTGGTAGGGCACTGGAGGGTGTATCCTGAGAAGCACGGGAAGCAACATTCTGATCTCATAATTGGGATGGCATTTGAGAACATACCCTCATGGGCCCGGGAAGCAGCATTGCATCCTCATAAGACGTAGCGCACTGGGGGGCATATCCCGAGGTTCCTGAAGCAGAATTCTGTTCTCATAACACGTAGGGCACTCTTCGACATATCCCAAGGGGCCCTGGAAGCAGCCTATTATCCTCCTAATACATAGGGCCTTTGGGGCCCTATTCCAAGAGGCTTGCGAATCAGCATTCCATCCTCATAATCGGGAGGGCATTGGAGGGCATATCTTGATGTGCCCGGGAAGCAGCATTGCATCCTCATAAGTCGTAGGGCACTTGGAGACATTTCCCGAGGGGCCCCGGAAGAAGCCTATTATCCTCCTAATGCATAGGGCCGTCGGCGACCTATTCCGAGAGGCTTGGGAATCAGCATTCCATCTTCATAATCGGAAGGGCATTGGAGGACATATCTTGATGCACTGGGGAAGCAGCATTGCACCTCATAAATCGTAGGGCACTCGGGGGAATATTCCAAGGGGTTTCCATGCAGAATTCCATACTCATAACTCATAGGGCACTCTTGGACCTATCCGAAGGGCCCTGGGAATCAGCGTTCTGTTCTCATAATTCATAGAGCCGTGGAGTGCATTTCCCCAGGTCTCAGGAAAGCAGCATTCTGTTCTCATAACATGTAGGGCACTCGGGGACATATTTCGAGAAGCCTGGGAAGCAAAATTCCATTCTGATAATTCATAGGTCACTTGTAGGTGAGTCTCGAGGAGCACAAGAAGCAGCATTCCATCCTCATAATTTCAAGGACACTCGCGGACATATCCCGATGGTCTCGGGAAGCAGCATTCTGCCCTCATAATTCATAGGGCACTCAGGGGCCTCTCCCGACGGGTCTGAAAAGCAGCATTCTGTTCTAATCATTCATAGGCCCATATGGAGAGAATCCCTAGTGGTCCTGGAAGCAGCATTCCATCCTCACCGTTAGTGAGGCTATATTCCGAGGTGACCAGGGAACAGCATTTGCCACTCTTAATACGTAGGGAATTTGGTGGCATTTTCCTAGCGGCCCGAGAAGCAGCATTCCATTCTCAAAAATCCTAGGGTCATGGGCGGCGTATGCCAAGTGGGCTGGGAAGCAGCGTTCCATCCTGATAATTCGTAAAATATGGGGCGTATTCCCAGTGTCCGGGAAGAAGGCTTCCTTCCTCATAAATGGTAGGGCACTTCGGGGCATATTCCTAGAAACCCAGGAAGCAGTATTCCTTCCTCATAAATCATAGGGCCATGGGGAGGGTATTCCGAGCGGCCTGGAGTGCAGTATTCTGTCCTCAAAATTCGTAAAGGGGGCCTTCTCCTAAGTGTCCCAGAAAGAATCATTCCACCCTCATCACTCAAAGGACCAAGGAGTGTTTATCCCGACAGTTCCAGGAAACAGCATTCTGTCCTCATCATTTGTAGATTCATGTGTGGTATTGCCTGTGCAGCCAAAGAAGCAGTATTCTATCCTGCTATATCATAGGGTCAAGAAGGGCTTATCCTGAGGGGTCCGGGAAACAGCATTCTGTCCACATATTGCATTGGGCACTCGTCTGGGAATCCTGAAGGGCCCGGGAAGCAGCATTATGTCCTCATAATTCAAAGTGCATTGGGAGTGTAACAAGAGAGGCGGGGAACAAGCAATCCCTCCTCTAATTCGTAGAGCACAAGCGGCGTATTCCGGAAGGACGAGGAAATATCATTTTGTTCTCATATCTCGTAGGGCACTCGGAGATGTGTCCTGAAGGACCAGAGAGCAGCATTCTGACCTCATAGTTCATACGGCATTGGAACGTGTATTTGGAATGCCCCGGGAAGCAGACTTTTATCCTCCTAATGCATAGGGCACTCAGGAATGTATCCCGAGGAGCACAGGGAGCAGCATTCCATCCTCATAATTGGTAGGTCACTCGAGGGTGTATCCCAAGAAGCCCGAGAAGCAGCGTTGCATCCTAATAATACTTAGGGCCACCGGGGGAGTGCCCTGAGAGGCCCGGAAAGCATCATTCCATTCTCATAATTTGAAGGGGACTTTGGGGTGTGTCCTGAGGGATCAGGGGATCAGCACTCACTCTTTGAATTCGTAGATCACTAGTGTAGGGACATCGAGGGGATGGGATACAGCATTGTGTTCTCATAATTCGTAGTGCACTCGGAGGCCTTTCCCGATGGTCGCAGGAAGCAACGTTGTGACCTAATAATTCTTAGGGCACTGGGGGTGTTATCTAGAGGGGCCGGGGAGGCAGCATTTTGTCCTTAATCCTTGGAGGTAACTCGGGAACGTATTGCATGAAGTCCAGGAATCAGTAATCCATCCTCATAATTCCAAGGGCACTTCCAGGAGTATCCAGTTAGGCCCGTATCGCAGCATTAACACCTCATAATTGGTAGGGCACTCGAGGGTGTATCCTGAGAAGCACGGGAAGCAACATTGCGATCTCATAATTGGGATGGCATTTGAGAACATATTCTCATGGGCCAGGGAAGCAGCATTGCGTCCTCATAAGGCCTAGAGCCTTGGAGGTCATATCCTGAGGTTCCTGAAGCAGAACTCTGATCTCATAACCGGTAGGGCACTCTTGGACATATCCCAAGGGGCCCGGGAAGCAACCTATTATCCTCCTAATGCATAAGGCCATAGGGGGCCTATTCCAAGAGGCCTGTGAATCAGCATTCCATCCTCATAATCGGGAGGGCCTTGAAGGACACATCATTATGCACCGGGGAAGCAGCATTGCATCCTCATAACTCATAGGGCACTCGGGGGCATATCCCAAGGGGTTTTGGTGCCGAATTCCATACTCATAACTCATAGGACACTCTTGACCATATCTGGAGTGCCCCGGGAATCAGCATTCTGTTCTCATAATTCATTGAGCCATGGAGTGCATTTCCCCAGGGCCCTGGAAAGCAGCATTATGTTCTCATAACACGTAGGGCACTCGGGGACATATTTCGAGACACCTGGGTAGCAAAATTCCGTCCTGATAATTCATAGGGCACTTGTAGGAGAGTCTCCCGGAGCCCAAGAAGCAGCATTCCATCCTCATAATCAGGAGGGCTTTGAAAGCATACCTTGATGTGCCTGGGAAGCAAAATGGCATCTTCATAAGTCGTAGAGCACTGGGGGGCATATTCCGAGGGGCCCCGGAAGCAGCCTATTATCCTCCTAATGCACAGGGCCTTCGGAGCCCTATTCCGAGAGGCCTGGAAATCATCAATCCATCCTGATAATCGGGAGAGCATTGGAGAACATATCTTGATGCACTGGGGAAGTAGCATTGCATCCTGATAACTCATAGGGCACTCGGGGCATATCCGAAAGGGTTTCGATGCCGAATTCCATACTCATAACTCATAGGGCAATCTTGGACATATCCGGAAGGCCTCGGGAATCAGCATTCTGTTCTCATAATTCATAGAGCCATGGAGTGCATTTTCCCAGGGCCCTGGAAAAGAGCATTCTGTTCTACTAACACATAGGCACTCGGGGACATATTTCAAGAAGCCTGGCAAGTAAAATTCCGTCCTGATAATTCATAGGGCACTTGTAGGTGAGTGTCGAGGAGCCCAAGAAGCAGCATTCCATCCTCATATTCCGAGGACACTCAGGGACAGAACCCAAGAGTCTCAGGAAGCAGCATTCTTTCCTGATAATTCATATCGCCATGGGGGGCATTTCCCTAAGGGCCCAGGAAGCAGCATTCTGTCCTCATAATTCATAGGACACACGGGTGTGTATTCCCAGAAGCCAGGAAAGCAGCATTCCGTCCTCATATTTCATAGGGCACTTAGGGGCCTGTCCCGCCGTGCCCGAAAAGCAGCATTCATTACTAATCTTTCATAGGCCTATAGAGAGAGTATCCCAAGTGGCCCTGGAAGCAGCATTCCATCCTCATCTTTAGTGGAACACTCAAGGCTGTATCCCGAGGGGACCAGGGAGCAGCATTTGCCCCTCTTAATATGTAGGGAACTTGGGGGCATTTCCCTAGTGGCCCGAGAAGCTGCAATCCATCCTCAAATATCCTAGGGTCATGGGCGGACGATGCCGAGTGGGCCGGGAAGCAGCATTTCCTCTTTGAATTCGTAGATCACTAGTGTACGGACGTCGAGGGAATGGGAAACAGCATTGTGTTCTCATAATTCGTAGGGCACTGGGGGGGTTAACTGAAGGGGCCCGGAAAGCAACATTTTGTCCTTAATCCTTGGAGGTCACTCGGGAATGTATCGCATGAAGCCCAGGAAGCAGTAATCCGACCTCATAATTCCAAGGGCATTTCCAGGAGTATCCAGTTTGGCCCGTATAGCAGCATTCAGCCCTCATAATTGGTAGGGCACTCGAGGGTGTATTCTGAAAAGAATGGGAAGCAACATTCCAATGTCATAATTGGGATGGCATTCGAGAACATAGCCTCATGGGCCCGGGAAGCAGCATTGCGTCCTCACAATACGGTTGGCACTGGGGGGCATATCACGAGCTTAATGAAGCAGAATTCTGTTCTCATAACATGTAGGGCACTCTTGGACATATCCCAAGGGGCCCCGGAAGCAGCCTATTATCCTCCTAATGCATAGGGCCATCGTGGACCAATTCTGAGAGGCCAGGGAATCAGCATTCCAACCTTATAATTGGGAGGACATTGGACGAAAAATCTTGATGTGCCCGGGAAGCAGCATTGCGTCCTCGTAAGTCGTAGGGCACTCGGGTCATATCCGGAGAGGCCCCGGAAGCAGCCTATTATCCTCCTAATGCATAAGGTCGTCGGGGCCCTATTCCGAGAGGCCTGGGAATCAGCACTCCATCCTCATAATCGGGAGGGCATTGGAGGACATATCTTGATGCAACGGGGTAGCAGCACTGCATCCTCATAACTCGTAGGGCACTCATGGGCATATCCCAAGGGGTTTCGATGCCGAATTCCATACTCATAACTCATAGGGCACTCTTGGAAATATTTGGAGTGCGCCGGGATTCAGCATTGTGTTCTCATATTTCATAGAGACTTGGAGTGCATTTCCCCAGGGCCCTGGAAAGCAGCATTCTGTTCTCATAACACGTAGGGCTCTCTTGGACACATCCCAAGGGGCACCGAAAGCGGCCTATTATCCTCCTAATGCATAGGGCCGTCGGGGCCCTATTCCGAGAGGCCTGGAAATCAGCATTCCATCCTCATAATCGGGAGGGCATTGGATGACGTATCTTGATGTGCCAGGGAAGAATCACTGCTTCCTCATAAGTGGTAGGGCACTCGGAGGCATATCCCAAGTGGTTTTGATGCCAAATTCCATACTCATAACTCATAGGGCCTTCTTGGACATATCCAGAGGGCCCGAGGAATCAGCATTCTGTTCTCATAATCCATAGAGCCATGGAGTGCGTTTCCCCAGGGCCCTGGATAGCAGCACTCTGTTCTCATAACACGTAGGGCACTCGGGGACATATTTTGACAAGCCTGGGAAGCAAAATTCCGTTCTGATAATTCATAGGGCACTTGTAGGTGAGTCTCGAGGAGCACAAGAAACAGCATTTCATCCTCATAATTCCTAAAACACTCGTGGACATATCCTGAGGGTCTCGGGAAGCAGCATTCTTTCATGATAATTCATAGTGCCATGGTGGGAATTTCCCTAAGGGCCCAGAAAGCAGGATTCTGTCCTCATAATTCATAGGACACACGAGTGTGTATTCCCAGAAGCCGGGAAAGCAGCATTGCAACCTCTTAATTCATAGGGCACTCAGGGGCCTGTCCTGACGGGCCCCAAAAGCAGTATTCTGTCCTAATCATTCATAGGCCCATAGGGAGAGTATCCCTAGTGGCCCTGGAAGCAGCATTCCATCCTCATCATTAGTGGAACACTCGAGGCTGTATCCCGAGGGGACCAGGGAGCAGCAATTGCCCCTCTTAATACGAAGGGAACTTGGAGACATTTCTCTAGCGGCCCGAGAAGCTGCATTCCTTCCTCAAATATCCTAGGTTCATGGGCGGAGTATGCCAAGTGGGCCGGGAAGCAGCATTTCATCTTGATAATTCGTAGAGTATGGGGCCGTATTCCCAGTGTCCGGGAAGCAGGCTTCCTTCCTCATAAATGCTAGGGCAATTCGGGGCATAATCCTAGAAGCCCAGGAAGCCTTATTCCTTCCTCATAAACTATAGGGCCATGGGGAGAGTATCCCAAGTGGCCTGGAGTGCAGTATTCTGTCCTCAAAATTCGTAGAGTAAAGGGGACCTTCTCCTGAGGGTCCCAGAAAGAATCATTCCACCCTCAACATTCAAAGGACCAAGGAGTGTTTATCCCGACAATTCCGGGAAACAGCATTCAGTCCTCATCATTTGTAGATTCATGGGTGGTGTTGCCTGTGCAGCCGAAGAAGCAGTATTCTAACCTGCTATATCATAGGGTCAAGAAGGTCTTATCCTGAGGGTCCAGGAAGCAGCATTCCTTCCACATGTTGCCATGGGCACTCGTCTTGGAATCCCGAAGGGCCCGGGAAGCAGCATTACGTCCTCATAATTCAAAGTGCTTGGGAGTGCATCTCGAGTGGCGGGGAAAAAACATTCCGTCCTATAATTCGCAGAACCGAAAGTGGCGTATCCCGGAAATTCGAGGAAATATCATTTTGTTCTCATAACTCGTAGGGCACTCGGAGATGTGTCCCAAAGGACCCGGAGAGCAGCATTCTGACCTGATAGTTCATAGGGCATTTGGACGTGTATTTGGAATGGCCCAGGAAGCAGACTTTTATCCTCCTAATGCATAGGGCACTCAGGGATGTATTCAGAGGAGCACAAGGAGCAGCATTCCATCCTCATAATTTGTAGGGCACTCGAGGTCATATCCCAAGAAGCCCGAGAGCAGCATTCCGTCCTAATAATTCTTAAGGCCACAGGTGGAGTGTCCTGAGAGGCCGGAAAGCATCATTTCATCCTCATAATTCGAAGGGCACTTTGGGGTGGATCCTGAGGGACTGGGGTAGCAGCACTCCCTGTTTGAATTAGTAGATCACTAGGGAACAGACGCGGAGGGGATGGGAAAGAGCAATGTGTTCTCATAATCCATGGGGCACTCGTAGGCCTTTCCCGATGGTCCCAGGAAGCATCCTTGTGACCTCATAATTCATAGGGCACTGGGGGGGTTATCTGGAGGGGCCCGGGAAGCAGCATTTTGTCCTTAATCTTTGGAGGTCACTTGATAACGTATCGCATGAAGCCCAGGAAGCAGTAATCTGTCCTCATAATTCCAGGGGCACTTCCAGGAGTATCCAGTTTGGCCCGTATAGCAGCATTCAGCCCTCATAATTGTTAGGGCACTCGAGGGTGTATCCTGAGAAGCACGGAAATCAACATTCCGATCTCATAATTGGGATGGCATTGGAGAACATATCCTCATGGGCCCAGGAAGCAGCATTGCGTCCTCATAAGACGTAGGGAACTGAGGCAGAATACTGTTCACATAACACGTAGGGCACTCTTGGACATAACCCAAGGGGCCCTGGAAGCAGCCTATTATCCTCCTAATGAATAGGGCGGTCGGGTCCTATTCCGAGAGGCCTGGGAATCAGCATTCCATCCTCATAATATGGAGGGCATTGGAGGACATATCTTGCTGTGCCCTGGAAACAGCATTGCATCCTCATAAGTTGTAGGGCATTCGGGGGAATATCCCGAGGGGCCCCGGAAGCACCTTATTATCCTCGTAATGCATAGGGCCGTCGAAGCCCTATTCGGAGAGGCCTGGGAATCAGCATTCCATCCTCATAAATCCTAGGACACTCGCGGACATATCCCGAGAGACTCGGGAAGCAGCATTCTTTCCTGTTAATTCATAGCGCCATGGGTGACATTTCTCTGTGCCCTGGAAACAGCATTGCATCCTCATAAGTTGTAGGGCATTCGGGGGAATATCCCGAGGGGCCCCGGAAGCACCTTATTATCCTCGTAATGCATAGGGCCGTCGAAGCCCTATTCGGAGAGGCCTGGGAATCAGCATTCCATCCTCATAAATCCTAGGACACTCGCGGACATATCCCGAGAGACTCGGGAAGCAGCATTCTTTCCTGTTAATTCATAGCGCCATGGGTGACATTTCCCTAAGGGCCCTGGAAGAAGCATTCTGTTTTGATCTCATAATTGGGATGGCATTCGAGAACATATCCTGATGGGCCCGGGAAGCAGCATTTTGTCCGCATAAGACGTAGGGCCCTGGGGGGCATATCCCGAGGTTCCTGAAGCAGAATTCTGTTCTCATAACACGTAGGGCACACTTGGACATATCCCAAGGGGCCCCTAAGAAGCCTATTATCCTCCTAATGCATAGGGCCGTCGGAGACTATTCCTAGAGCCCTGGGAATCAGCATTCCATCCTCATAATCGGGAGGGCATTGGAGGACATATCTTGATGCACCGGGGAAGCTGCATTGCGTCCTCGTATGTCGTAGGGCACTCAGGGGCATATCCGGAGGGGCCCCGAAAGCAGCCTATTATCCTCCTAATGCATATGGCCATCTGGGCTCTATTCCGAGAAGCCTGGGAATCAGCATTCCATCCTCATAATCTGGAGGGCATTGGAGGACCTATCTTGATGTGGCCGGGAAACAGCATTGCGTCTTCATAAGTCGTAGGGCACTCGGGGGCATATCCTGAGGGGCCCCGGAAGCAGCATATTATCCTCCTAATGCATAGGGCCGTCGGGGCCTTATTCTGAGAGGCCTGGGAATCAGCATTACATCCTCATAATACGGAGGGCATTAGAGGACATGTCTTGTTGCACCGCGTAACAACACTCCCTCTTTGAATTCGTAGATCACTAGTGTACGGACGTCGAGGGGATGGGAAACAGCATTGAGAGTTCTCCTAATTCGAAGGGAACTCGGAGGCCTTTCTCCGTGGTCCCAGGAAGCAACCTTGTGACCTCATAATTCAGAGGGCTTTGGGGGATTATCTGGAGGGGCCGGGAAGAAGCAATTTTTCCTTAATCCTTGGAGATCACTCGGGAACGTATTGCATGAAGCCCAGGAAGCAGTAATCCGTCCTCATAATTCCAAGGGCACTTCCAGGAGTATCCAGTTTGGCCCGTACAGCAGCATTTTGCCTTCATAATTGGTAGGGCACTCGAGGGTGTAACCTGAGAAGCACGGGAAGCAACATTCCGATCTCATAATTGGGATGGCATTCAAGAACATATCCTTATGGGCCCGGGAAGCAGCCTCGCATCCTCATAAGTCGTAGGGCACTCCGGGGCATATCCTGAGGGTCCCCGGAAGCAGCCTATTATCCCCCTAATGCATAGGCCCTTGGAGCCCTATTCCGAGAGGCCTGGGAATCAGCATTCCACCCTCATAATCGGGAGGGCATTGGAGGACATATCTTGATGCACCGGGGAAACAGCACTGTATCCTCATAACTCGTAGGGCACTCCGAGGCATATCCCAAGGGGTTTCGATGCTGAATTCCATACTCATAACACATAGGGAACTCTTGGACATATCCGGAGGGCCCCGGGAATCAGCATTCTGTTCTCATAATTCATAGAGCCATGGAGTGCATTTCCCCAAGGCCCTGGAAAGCAGCATTCTGTTCTCATAACACGTAGGGCACTTGGGGACATATTTCGAGAAGCCTGCGAAACAAAATTCCGTCCTGATAATTCATAGGGCACTTGTAGGTGAGTCTCGAGGAGCCCAAGAAGCAGCATTTCATCCTCATATGTCCGTGCACACTCACGGACATATCCTGAGGGTCTCGGGAAGCATCATTCTTTCCTGTAAATTCATTGTGCCATGGGGGGCATTTAGCTAAGTGCCCAGGAAGCAGCATTCTGTCCTCATAATTCATAGGACACATGGGTGTGTATTCCCAGAAGCCGGGAAAGCAGCATTCAATCCTCATTATTCATAGGGCACTCAGGGGCCTGTCACAACGGGCCTGAAAAGCAGCATGCTGTCCTAATCATTCATAGGCCCATTGGGAGAGTATCCCTAGTGGCCCTGGAAGCAGCATTCCATCCTCATCATTAGTGGAACACTCGAGGCTGTAACCCGAGGGTCCAGGGAGCAGCATTTGCCCCTCTTAATATGTAGGGAACTTGGGGGCATTTCCCTACCATCCCAAGAAGCTGCATTCCATCCTCAAATATCCTAGGGTCATGGGCGGAGTATTCCGAGTGGGCCCGGAAACAACATTCCATCCTGATAATTCGTTGAATATGGGGCCGTATTCCCAGTGTCCGGGAAGCAGGCTTCCTTCCTCATAATTGCTAGGGCACTTCAGGGCATATTCCTAGAAGCCCAGAAAGCAGTATTCCTTCCTCATAAATCATAGGGCCATGGGGAGAGTATCGCGAGTGGCCTGCAGTGCAGTATTCTGTCATCAAAATTCGTAGAGTAAAGGCGGCCTTCTCCTGAGAGTCCCGGAAGAATCATTCCACCCTCATAATTCAAAGAACCAAGGAGTATATATCCCGACAATTCCGGGAAACAGCATTCAGTCCTCATCGTTTGTAGATTCATGGGTGATGTTGCCTGTGCAGCCGAAAAAGCAGTGTTCTATCCTGCTATAGCATAGGATCAAGAAGAGCTTATCCTGAGAGGTCCGGGAAGCAGCGTTCCGTCCACATGTTGCAATGGGCACTCGTCTGGGAATCCCGAAGAGCCCGGGAAGCAGCATTACGTCCTCACAATTCAAATTGCACTGGGAGTGTATCACGAGTGGCGGAGAACAAGCATTCCCTCTTATAATTCGTAGAGCACAAGGGGGCATATCCCGGAAGGACGAGGAAATATCATTTTGTTCTCATAACACACAGATCTCTCGGAGATGTGTCCCGAAGGACGTGGAGAGCAGCATTCTGACCTCATAGTTCATAGGGCATTTGGACGTGTATTTGGAATGGCCCGGGAAGCAGACTTTTATCCTCCTAATGCATAGGGCACTCAGGGATGTATCCCGAGGAACACAGGGAGCAGCATTCCATCCTCATAATTTGTAGGGCACTCGTGGGCGTATTCCAAGAAGCCCGAGAACCAGTGTTCCGTCCTAATAATACTTAGGGCCACAGAGGGAATGTCCTGAGAGGCCCAGAATGCATCATTCCATGCTCATAATTCGAAGGGGATTTTGGGGTGTATCCGGCGGGACCGGGGAAGCAGCACTCCCTCTTTGAATTCGTAGATCACTAGTGTACGGACGTCGAGGGGATGGAAAACGGCATTGTGTCTTCATAATTCGTAGAGCACTCGGAGTCCTTTCGCGATGGTCCCAGGAAGCAACCTTGTGATCTCATAATTCGTAGGGGACTGTGGGGGTTATCTGGAGGGGCCCGGGAAGCAGCATTTTGTCCTTAATTTTTGAAGGTCACTTAGGAACGTACCGCATGAAGCCCAGGAAGCAGTAATCCGTCCTCATAATTGCAAGGACACTTCCAGGAGTATCCAGTTTGGACCGTATAGCAGCATTCAGCCCTCATAATTGGTAGAGCACTCGAGGGTGTATCCTGAGAAGCACGGGAAGCAACATTCCGATCTCATAATTGGGATGGCATTCGAGAACATATCCTCATGGGCCCGGGAATCAGTATTGTGTCCTCATAAGATGTAGGACACTGGGGGGCATATCCCGAGGTTCCTGAAGCAGAATTCTGTTCTCATAACACGTAGGGCACCCTTGGACACATCCCAAGGGGCCCCCCAGAAGCAGCCTATTATCCTCCTAATGCATAGGGCCGTCGGGGCCCTATTCCGAGATGCCTGGAAATCAGCATTCCATCCTCACAATCGGGAGGGCATTGGAGGACATATCTTGATGTGCCCGGGAAGCAGCATTGCATCCTCATAAGTCGTAGGGCACTCGGGGGCATATCCCGAGAGGCCCCGGAAGCAGCCTGTTATCCTCCTAATGCTTAAGGCCGTCGGGGCCCTATTCCGAGAAGCCTGGGAATCAGCATTCCATCCTCATAATCGGGAGGGCATTGGAGGACATATCTTGATGCACCGGGGTAGCAGCATTGCATCCTCATAAATCGTAGAGCACTCGGGGGCATTTCCCAATGGGTTTTGATGCCGAATTCCATACTCATAACTCATAGGAGATGTGTATAAGAGACAGCCAGTGTTCCGTCCTAATAATACTTAGGGCCACAGAGGGAATGTCCTGAGAGGCC
>SJYC01118722.1:0-38440 GCA_006408675.1 Madoqua kirkii
ACTCCTTGGTCCTTTGAATGATGAGGGTGGAATGATTCTTTCCTTGATCCTCAGGAGAAGGCCCCCTTTACTCTTCGAATTCTGAGGACAGAATAGTGCGCTCCAGGCCACTCAGGATACTCTTCCCATGGTCCTATGATTTATGAGAAAGGAATACTGCTTCCTGGGATTCTAGGAATATGCCCCGAAGTGCACTACCACTTATGAGGAAGGAAGCCTGCTTCCCGGACACTGGGAATACTGCCCCATATTCTATGAATTATCAGGATGGAATGCTGCTTCCCGGCCCACTCGACATACTCCGCCCATGACCCTAGGATTTTTGAGGATGGATTGGTGCTTCTCGGGCTGCTAGGGAAATGCCCGCAAGTTCCTTACGTATTAAGAGAGGCAAATGTTGCTCTCTGGTTCTCTCGGAATACAGCCTCAAATGTTCCACTAATTATGAAGATGGCATGCTGCTTTCCTGGCTTCTGGGAATACACACCCATGTGCCATATGAATTATGAGAACAGAATGCTGATTCCCAGGACACACCAGATATGTCGAAGAGCGCCCTTTGTGTTATGAGGACGGAATTCAGCATCGAAAACCCTTGGGATATGCCCCCGAATGCCCTATGAGTTATGAAGATGCAATACTGCTTCCTGGGCGCATCAAGATATGTCCTCTAACGCCCTCCCAATTATGAGGATCGAATTCTGATTCCCAGGAATCTCGGAATAGGGCCCCGACCGCCCTATGTATTAGGAGGATAATAGGCTGCTTCCGGGGACCGTTGGGATATGTCGAAGGGTGCCCTCATGTTATGAGAACAGATTTCTGCTTCAGGAACCTCGGGATATGCCCCCGAGTGCCTTAAGAGTTATGAGGATGCAATGCTGCTTCCCTGGTGTTTCAATATGTGTCCTTTAATGCCCTCCCGAATATGAGTATGGAATGCTGATTCCCAGGCTACTCGGAATAGGCCGCGACGGCCCTATGCATTTGGAGGATAATACGCTGCTTCTGGAGGTCCATGGAATATGCCCCTGAGTGCCCTACGACTTATGATTTCACAATGCTATTTCCCGGGCACATCAAGATATGTCCTCCCATGCCCTCCCGATTACGAGGATGGAATGATGAGTCCCAGGCCTCTCGCAAAAGGGCCCCGATGGCCCTATGCATTAGAAGGATAATAGGCTGCTTCCGGGGCCCCTTGGCAGATGTCCAAGAGTGCCCTATGTGTAATGAGAACAAAATTCTGCTTCAGGAACCTCGGGATATGACCCCAGTGCCCAACGTCTTATGAGGACGCAGTGCTGCTTCCCGGACCCATGAGGATATGTTCTCGAATGCCATCCCAATTATGAGATCGGAATGTTGCTTCGCGTGCTTCTCAGGATACACCCTCGAGTGCCCTACCAATTATGAGGGCTGAATGCTGCTATACGGGCCAAACTGGATACTCCTGGAAGTGCCCTTGGAATTATGAGGACGGATTACTGCTTCCTGGGCTTCATGCGATACGTTCCCGAGTGACTCCTGGAAGTGCCCTTGGAATTATGAGGACGGATTACTGCTTCCTGGGCTTCATGGGAAACGTTCCCGAGTGACCTCCAAGTATTAAGGACAAAATGCTGCTTCCTGGGCCTTTCCAGATAACCCCCCCAGTGCGCTACGAATTATGAGGTCACAAAGTTATTTCCTGGGACCATCGAAAAAGACCTCCGAGTCCCCTACTTATTATGACAACACAATGCTCTTTCCCATCCCCTCGGCGTCCGTTCCCTAGTAATCTACGTATTCAAAGAGGGAATGCTGTTTCCCCGGTCTCTAAGGATACACCTCAAAGTGCCCCTTGAATTATGAGGATGTAATGCTTCTTTCCGGGCCTCTCAGGACACTCCCCCTATGACCCTAAGTATTATTAAAATGAAACGCTGCTTCTCGGTCTTCTTGGTATACACCCTCGAGTGCCCTATAAATTATGAGGATGGAATGCTGCTCCCTGTGCTCCTCGGAATACATCCCTGAGTGCCTTAGCATTAGGAGAATAGAAGTCTGGTTCCCGGGCTCTTCAAGATACAGCTCCACATTCCCTATGAACTATGAGGTCAGAATGCTGCTGTCCGGTGCCTTCGGGACACATCTTCGAGGGCCCTATAAGTTATGTTAACAAAATGATATTTACTCGTCCTTCCGGGATACGGCCCCTTGTGCTCTGCGAATTATAGGACGGAATGCTTCTTCCCCAGCACTCATGACACACTCCCAATGCACTTTGAATTATGAGGACGTAATGCTGCTTCCCGAGCCCTTCGGGATTCCCAGACAAGTGCCCAATGTAATATGTGGACTGAATGCTGCTTCCCAGACCTCTAACGATAAGCCCTTCTTGCCCCTATGATATAGCAGGATAGAATACTGCTTCTTTGGCTGCACAGGCAACACCACCCATGAATCTACAAATGATGAGTACTGAATGCTGTTTTGCAGAATTGTCAGGATAAACACTCCTTTGTCCTTTGAATTATGAGGGTGGAATGATTTTTCCGGGACCCTCAGGAGAAGGCCCCCTTTACTCTACGAAATTTGAGGACAGAATACTGCACTCCAGGCCACTCGGGATACTCTCCCCATGGCCCTATGATTTATGAGGAAGGAATACTGCTTCCTGGGCTTCTAGGAATATGCCTCAAAGTGCCCCCGCATTTATGAGGAAGGAAGCCTGCTTCCCGGACACTGGGAATAAGGCCCCATATTCTACGAATTATCAGGATGGAATGCTGCTTCCCGGCCCACTCGGCATACTCCGCCCACGACCCTAGGATATTTGAGGATGAAATGCAGCTTCTCGGGCGCTAGGGAAATGCCCCCAGGTTCCCTACGTATAAAGAGGGGCAAATGCTGCTCCCTCGTCCCCTCGGGATACAGCCTCGAGTGTTCCACTATTTATGAGGATGGAATGCCGCTTCCAGGGCCACTAGCGATACTCTCACTATGGGCCTATGAATCATTAGGACAGAATGCTGCTTTTCGGGCCCGTCGGGATAGGCCCCTGAGTGCCCTATGAATTATGAGGATGGAATGCTGCTTTCCCGGCTTCTGGGAATACACACCCGTGTGCCCTATGAATTATGAGGACAGAATGCTGCTTCCCGGGCCCTTTGGGAAATGCCCCCCATGGCGCTATGAATTATCAGGAAAGAATGCTGCTTCCCGAGACCCTCGGGATATGTCCCCGAGTGTCCTAGGAATTATGAGGATGGAATGCTGCTTCTTGGGCTCCTCGAGACTCACCTACAAGTGCCCTATGAATTATCAGGATGGAATTTTGCTTCCCAGGCTTCTCGAAATATGTCCCCGAGTGCCCTACGTGTTATGAGAACAGAATGCTGCTTTCCAGGGCCCTGGGGAAACGCACTCCATGGCTCTATGAATTATGAGAACAGAATGCTGATTCCCGGGGCCCTCCGGATATGTCCAAGAGTGCCCTATGAGTTATGAGGACGGAATTCTGCATCGAAACCCCTTGGGATATGCCCCCGAGTGCCCTACGACATATGAGGATGCAATGCTGCTTCCCGGGCGCATCAAGATATGTCCTCCAATGCCTTCCCAAATATGAGGATGGAATGCTGATTCCCAGGCCTCTCGGAATAGGGCCCCGACGGCCCTATGCATTAGGAGGATAATAGGCTGCTTCCGGGGCCCCTTGGGATATGTCCAAGAGTGCCCTACGTGTTATGAGAACAGAATTCTGCTTCAGGAACCTCGGGATATGCCCCCGAGTACCCTACGACTTATGAGGATGCAATGCTGCTTCCCGGGCGCATCAAGATATGTCCTCCAATGCCCTCCCAATTATGAGGATGGAATGCTGATTCCCAGGCCTCTCGGAATAGGGCCCCGACGGCCCTATGCATTAGGAGGATAATAGGCTGCTTCCGGGGCCCCTTGGGATATGTCCAAGAGTGCCCTACGTGTTATGAGAACAGAATGCTGCTTTCCAGGGCCCTGGGGAAACGCACTCCATGGCTCTATGAATTATGAGAACAGAATGCTGATTCCCGGGGCCCTCCGGATATGTCCAAGAGTGCCCTATGAGTTATGAGTATGAAATTAGGCATCAAAATCCCTTGGGATATGCCCCCGAGTGCCTTACGAGTTATGAGGACGCAATGCTGCTTCCCGGGTACATCAAGATATGTTCTCCAATGCCCTCCCGATTAGGAGGGTGGAATGCTGATTCCCAGGCCTCTCGGAAAAGGGCCCCGACGGCCTTACGCATTAGGAGGATAATAGGCTGCTTCCGGGGCCCCTTGGGTTATGTCCAAGAGTGCCCTGCGTTTTATGAGAACAGAATTCTGCTTCAGGAACCTCGTGATATGCCCCCCAGTGCCCTACGTCTTATGAGGACGCAATGCTGCTTCCCAGGTCCATCAGCATAATTTCTCGAACCCCATTCCAATTATGAGATCGGAATGTTGCTTCCCGTGCTTCTCAGGTTACACCCTCGAGTGCCCTACCAATTACGAGGGCTGAATGCTGCTATACGGGCAAAACTGGATACTGCTGGAAGTGTCCTTGGAATTATGAGGACGTATTACTTCTTCTTGGGCTTCATGCGATGTGTTCCCGAGTGACCGCCAAGGATTAAGAACAAAATGCTGCTTCCCGGGCCCCTTCAGATAACCCCCACAGTGCCCTACGAATTATTAGGTCACAAGGTTACTTCCTGGGACCATCGGGAAAGGCCTCCGAGTGCCCTACGAACTATGAGAACACAATGCTGTTTCCCATCCCCTCGACGTTTGTACACTAGTGATCTACGAATTCAAAGAGGGAGTGCTGCTTCCCCGGTCCCTCTGGATACACGCCAAAATGCCCTTCGAATTATGAGAATGGAATGAAGCTTTCCTGGCCTCTCAGGACACTCCCCCTGTGGCCCTAAGTATTATTAGGACGGAACGCTGCTTCTCGGGCTTCTTGGGGTATGCCCTCGAATGCCCTACAAATTTTCAGGATGGAATGCTGTTCCCTGTGCTCTTTGGGATACATCCCAGAGTGCCCTATGCATGAGGAGGATAAAAGTCTGCTCCCCGGGCCATTCCAAATACACGTCCAAATGCCCTATGAACTATGAGGTAGGAATGCTGCTCTCCGGGTCCTTCGGGACACATCTCTGAGTGCCCTACGAGTTGTGAGATCAAAATGATATTTCCTCGTCCTTCCGGGATACACCCCCTTGTGCTCTACGAATTAGAGGAGGGAATGCTTTTTCCCCGCCACTCGTGGTACACTGCCAATGCACGTTGAATTATGTGGACGGAATGCTGCTTCCCGGGCCCTTCAGAATTCCCCGACGAGTGCCCAACGCAATATGTGGATGCAGAATTATGAGGACAGAATGCTGCTTCCCGGGCCCTTCCAGATATGCCCCAAGTGTGATCCGAATTATGAGGACAGAATGCTACTTCCCGGGCCCTTCCAGTATGCCCAGAGAGTGCTGCGAATTATGAGGCCAGAATGATTTTCTAGGCCCCTTGATATATGCTCCCCATGGCCCTACAAATTATGAGGACAGAGTGCTTATTCATGTGCTTCTCGGGATACGTCCCCGAGTGCCCTCTGAATTAAGAGAACGGAATGCTGCTTCCCGGGCTTCTCAAGATATGCCCCCATGGCCGTTCGAATTTTGAAAATAGAATGCTGCTTCACGGGACCCTCAGGATACTTCCCCAACCACCGTAAGTATTTCAGGGGCAGAATGCTGTTTCTGGGCCCCTCAGAATATGCCCACCAAGGTCCTCCAAATTATGAGGATGGAATGCTGCTCCCTGTGCTCCTCAGGATACATCCCCGAGTGCCCTAAGCATTAGGAGGATAAAAGTTTAATTCCCGGGCCCTTCGAAACACAGCTCGAAATGCCCTACGAATTATGAGGTCAGAATGCTGCTTCCCGGATCCATCGGGACACACCTCCGAGTGCCCTACGAATTATGAAAACAAAATGATACTTCCCCGCCTTTTAGGAATACGCCCCCATGAGCTCTATGAATTATAGGAGGAAATGCTTCTTCCCCGGCACTCGGGATACTCCCAATGCACTTCAAAGTATGAGGACGTAACACTGCTTCCCGGGCCCTTCACGATTCGCAGATGAGTGCTCAAGGATATATGTGGACAGAATGCTGCTTCCCCGACCCCCCAGGATAAGCCCTTCTTGACCCTATGAATTAGGAGGATAGAATACTGCTGCTTCGGCCGCACAGGCAACACCACCCATGAATCTGCAAATTATGAGAACTGAATGTTGCTTTTCGAAATTGTCGGGATAAGCACTCCATGGTCCTTTGAATTATGAGGACGGAATGTTTCTTCCCAGGACCCACAGGAGAAGTCCCCATTTACTTTACGAATTATGAGGACAAAATACTGCTTTTCAGGCCACTCAGGATATTCCCCTATGGCCGTAAGATTTATGAGGAAGGAATACTGCTTCCTGGGCTTCTAGGGATATGCCCCTAAGTGCCCTAGGATTTTTGAGGAAAAAAGCCTGCTTCCTGGGCACTCGGAATATGGCCCCCATATTTCTACGAATTATCAGGATAGAATGGTGCTTCCCGGGCCACTCAGCATACTCCCCCCACGACCCTAGGAGTTTTGAGGATGGAATGCTACTTCTCAGGCCTTTCGGGATATGCCCCCAAGTTCCCTACTTAATAAGCAGGGGAAATGTTGCTCCCTGGTCCCCTCGGGATACAGTCCTGAGTGTTCCAATATTTATGAGGATGGAATGGTGCTTTCAGGGCCACTCAGGACACTCTCCCTATGGCCCTACAAATTATTAAGACCGAATGCTGTTTTTCGGGCCTGTTGGGATATGCCCCTGAGGGCCCTATGAATTATGAGGATGGAATGCTGCTTTCCCGGCTTCTGGGAATACACGCCCGGGTGCCCTATGAATTATGAGGACAGAATGCTGCTTCCCGGGCCCTTTCAGATATGCCTGTAATGTGCTGAGATTTATGTGGAAGGAATGCTTTGTCTGGGCCCATCGGGATATGCTACTCATGGCCCTACAAAATATGAAGATTGAATGCTGTTTCCCTGGCACCTCGGGATACGTCCCTGAGTGCCCTACGAATTATGAGCATGGAATGCTGCATCCCAGGCCTCTGGGGATACTTCCCTCATGACCTTACGATTTTTGAGAACGGAAAGCTTCTTTCAGCCCTTTGGGATATGCCCCCAAGTGCCCTAGGAAACACGAGGAGGGAAGGCTGCTTCTTGGAGCCCCCGGATTCAACCCCCGTATTTCTACGAAATATGAGGACACAATGCTGGTTCCCGGGCCACTCTGGATATTCTCCGTATGGCCCTATGAATTATTAGGACCGATGCTGCTTTTCAGGGCCCTCAGGATACGCCCCTGAGTGCCCTATGAATTATGAGGATGGAGTGGTGCTTCACGGGCCCTTCCGGTTATGCCCTGAGTGTGCTTCGAACTATGAGGACGAAATGCTTTTTCCGGGGCCCTCGGGATATGCTCCCTCCCTATTGCCCTACAAATTTTCAGGACGGAATGCTGTTTCTTCTGCTTCTCGGGATACGTGCCTGAGTGCCCTCTGAATTATGAGGACAGAATGCTGCATCCCAGGCCCTTCTGGATATGCCCGAAATGTGCTGAGAATTATGAGCAAGGAATGCTCTTTTTGGGCCTCTCGGAATATGTTTTCCATGGCTCTACAAATTATGAGGATGGAATGCTTCTTCCCGGACCTCTGGGTATACTTCCCCCCAAACCCTACAATTTTTGAGAAAGGAAAGCTTTTTTCGGGCCTTTGGGAAATGCCCTTGAGCACCCTAGGAATTATGAGGACAGAAGGCTGCATCCCAGGCCCTTCCTGATATTGCCAGGATGTGCTGAGAATGATGAGGAAGGAATGCTTTTTCCAGGCCTCTCGGAATAAGCTTTCCATGGTCCTACAAATTATGAGGATGGAATGCTGCTTCCCTGGCACGTCGAGATACATCCCAGAGTGCCCAATGAATTTTGAGGATGGAATGCTGCTTCCCGGACCTCTGGGGATACTTCTGCCATAACCCTAAGATTTTTGAGAAAGGAAAGCTACTTTAGGGTCTTTGGGATATGCCCCTGAGCGCCCTAGAAATTATGAGGACTGAATGCTGCTTCCGCGGCACCTCGAGATACGTCCCTGTGTGCCCTATGAATTATCAGGTGGGAATGTTGCTTTCCGGGGCCCTGGGCAAATGCCCTCCAAAGCGCTATGAATTATGAGGACAGAATGCTGATTCCTGGGCCCCTCCGGATATGCCTAAGAGTGCTCTACAAGTTATGAGGACTGAATTATGCATCGAAACCCCTCGTGATATGCCCCGAGTGCCCTACGACTTATGAGGACGCAATGCTGCTTCCCTGGACCATCAGGATATGTCCTCGAATGCTCTCCCAATTATGAGGATGGAATGCTGCTTCCCAGGCCTCTTGGACTATGGCCCCGACTGCCCTATGCATTAGGAGGATAAAAGGCTGCTTCCCGGGCCCCTCAGGATATGTCCAAGTGTGCCCTACGTGCTATGAGAACAAAATTCTGTTTCAGGAAACTCGGGATATGCCCCCAAGTGCCCTACGACTTATGAGGATGCAATGCTGCTTCCCGGGCCCATCAGGATATGTCCTCGAATGCCCTCCCAATTATGAGGACGGAATGCTGCTTCCCATGACTCTCAGGATACACCCTTGAGTGCCCTACAAATTATGAGGACTGAATGCTGCTACATGGGCCAAACTGGATACTCCCAGAAGTGCCCTTCAAATTATGAGGATGGATTGCTGCTTCCTGGGCTTCATGACATATGTCCCCAAGTGCCCTCCAAGTATTGAAGACAAAATGCTGCTTCTCGGGGCCCTCAGGATAACCCGCCCAGTGCCCTATGAATTATTAGGTGACAATGCTGCTTCCCGGGCCTCTAGGGATACCTCACCCATGACCCTAGGATTTTTAAAAACAGAAAGTTTCTTTAGGGGCTTTGGGATATGCCCCTGAGCGCCCTAGGAATTTTGAGGACGGAAGGCTGCTTCTCGAAGCCCCGGGATTCAGCCTCCATATTTCTACGAAATAAGAGGACACAATGCTGCTTCCCGGGCCACTCGGAATATTTCCCCTATGGCCCTACTAATAATTAGGACCGAATGCTGCTTTTCGGGCCCCTCAGGATACGCCCCTCAATGGTCTATGAATTTTGAGGAGGGAGTGCTGCTTCACAGGCCCTTCTGGATATGCCCCGAGTGTGAGGAGAATTATGAGGACGGAATGCTTTATCCGGGCCCTCGAGATATGCTTTCTATGGCCCTACAAATTATGAGGACGAAATGTGGCTTCCTGTGCTCCTCAGGATATGCTCCACATGGGCCTACAAATTGTTAGGACAGAATGCTGCTTCCTGTGCTCCTCGGGATTCGTCCCTGAGTGCCCTCTGAATTATGAGGACTGAATGCTGCTATATGGGCCAAACTGGATACTCCCAGAAGTACCCTTCAAATTATGAGGATGGATTGCTGCATCCTGGGGTTCATAACATATGTTCCCGAGTGCCCTCCAAGTATTGAAGACAAAATGCTTCTTCCCGGTGCCCTCAGGATTACCTGCCAGTGGCCTATGAATTATTGGGTGACAATGCTGCTTCCCGGACCCATTGGGACAGGCCTCTGAGTGCCCTACGAATTATGAGAACACAATTCTACTTCCCCATCCCCTCGGGATATGCTCCCTAGTGCTCTATAAATTATAGGAGGGAATGCTGCTTCCCAGGTCCCTCAGGAGAAACCCCCGAGTGCCCTTCGATCTATTAGGATGGAATGCTGCTTCCCAGGATGCTCAGGATAAACCCCCTATGGCCTTAAGAATTATTAGGATGGAATGCTGCTTTTCAGGGCCCCTCTGGATAGGCCCCAGAATGCCCTATGTATTATGAGGATGGAGTGCTGCTTCTCGGGCTTCTGTGGATATGCCCCCGAGTACCCTACAAATTATGAGAATGGAATGCTGCTTCCCGGGCCCCTTAGGATACTCCCCCCATCGCCCTATGTATTACAAGGACAGAATGCTGTTTCCAGGTCCCTCAAGATATGCCCCCCCCACGGCCCTACAAATTATGAGAACAAAATGCGTTATCACGAGCCACTTGTAACACGCACCCCATGGCTTTACAAATTATGAGGAAGGAATGCTGCTTCCCGGGAAACTGAGGTTAAGCCACAAGTTTCCTATGAATTTAGAGTATAGAATGCTGCTTGCCGGGCCCTTCTGGAAATGCCGCCCATGGCCCTAAGAATTATGATGACATTATTCTGCTTCCTGGAACCCTCAGCATATGCCCCCAAGTGCCCTAGGAATTATGAGGATAGAATGTTGCTTCACAGGCCCTTCAGGATATGCCCCTGAGTGCCTTACAAATCTTGAGGATGGAATGGTGCTTCCCTGGCTTCTCCAAATATGTCCCCGAGTGCCTTACATGTAATGAGGACAGAATGCTTCTTTCCGAATTCCTCAGGAAATCCCCCAGCTCCCAGTGCCCTATGAATTATGAGAACGGAATGCTACTTCTCCATCCCATCGGGATACGCTCCGTAGAGCTCTACGAATTATAGGAGGGAATGCTGCTTGTCGGGCCTTTCGGGATATGCCCGTAGTGCCATCTGAATCATGAGGACGGAATGCTGCTTCCCACGCCACTGGGGCTACTCGCCCCATGACCCTAGGATTCCTAAGGATGAAATGCTGCTTCTCAGGCTTTTTGGGATACACCCTCGAGTTTCCTACGTATTAAGAGGTGGAAATGCTGTTCCCTGGTCCCCTCCAGATACTGCCCCTTGTGTTCCCCTAATTATGAGGATGGATTGCTGCCTCCCGGGCCACTCGGGATACTCCTCCTATGGCCCTATGAAATATTAGGACCGAATGCTGCTTTTCGAGCCCCTTGGGATACACTCTCGAGTGCCTTATGAATTATGAGGACGGTATGCTTCATCAGGGGCCCTTTCCGGATATGCCCCAAGTGTGCTGTGAATTATGAGGATGGAATGCTTTCACCTGGCCCCTCGAGATATGCTCCCCATGGCCCTACAAATTATGAGGACAGAATGCTGTTTCCCTGGCACCTCGGGATATGTCGCTTTGTGCCCTATGATTTATGAGGAGAGAATGCTGCTTCACGGGCCCTTCCAAATGTTCCTGGAGGGTGCTGCGAATTATGAGGATGGAATGCTGCTTCCTGGTCCACTGGGGATACTTTTCCCATGACCCTACGGTTTTTCAGGTTGGAGTGCTGCTTTTTGGACCCCTCAGATTATGCCTTGGAGTGCTCTAGGAATTATGAGGACGGAAGGCTGCTTCCGTGGCACCTCTAGATACGTCCCTGAGTGCCCTATGAATTATGAGGACAGAATACTGCTTCCCGGGCCCTTCCTGATATTCCCGGAGTGTGCTGAGAATTATGAGGAAGGAATGGTTTTTCCAGGCCCACCGGGATATGCTCCTCACGGACCTACAAATTATGAGGATGGAATGCTGCTTTCTTGGCACCTCGAGATACGTCCCTGAGTGCCCTATGAAGTATGAGGATGGAATGTTGCTTCCCCTGGCTCTGGGGATACTTCACCCATGACCCTACGATTTTCAAAAACAGAAAGTTTCTTTAGGGCTTTTGGGATATGCCCCCGAGCGCCCTAGGAATTATGAAGATGGAAGGCTGCTTCTCAGAGCCCCGGGATTCAGCCCCCATATTTCTACAAAATAAGAGGACACAATGCTGCTTCCCGGGCCACTCGGGATATTCCCTCTATGGCCTTATGAATTAGTAGGACCAAATGCTGCTTTTTGGGCCCCTGAGAATACGCTCCTGAATGGTCTATGAATTATGAGGATGGAGTGATGCTTCACGGGCCCTTCCAGATATGCCCCGAGTGTGCTGTGAATTATGAGGATGGAATGCTTTTTCTGGGCCCCTCGTAATATTCTCCCTATGGCCCTACAAAATATGAGGACGGATTGTGGTTTCCTGTGCTCCTCGGCATATGTTCCACATGGCCCTACAAATTGTTAGGACAGAATGCGGCTTCTTGTGATCCTCGGGATTTGTCCCTGAGTGCCCTCTGAATTATGAGGACGGAATGATGCTTCCTGGGCTTCTTGATATATGCCCCCATGGCCGTTGAAATTATGAAAACGGAATGCTGCTTCCCGGGACCCTCAGAGTACTACCTCCATCGCCCTATGTATTACAGGGGCAGAATGCTGTTTCCGGGCCCCTCAGGATATGCCCACCATGGTCCTCCAAATTATGAGGATGGAATGCTGCTTCCTGTCCTCCTCGGGATACATCCCTGAGTGCTCTATGCATTCAGAGGATAAAAGTCTGCTTCCCGGGCCCAGGGGAATACACCTCCGAGTGCCCTACGAATTACGAGGTCGGAATGCTTCTTTCCAGGGCACTGTGGAAATGCCGTCCATGGCGCTATGAATTATGAGGACAGAATGGTGATTCCCAGGCCCCGCCGGATATGTCCAAGAGTGCCCTATGAGTTATGAGGACAGAATTCTGCATGGAAACCACGTGGGATATGCCCCCGAGTGCCCTACGACTTATGAGGACATGATGCTGCTTCCCGTGCCCATCAGGATATGTCCTCGAATGCCCTCCCAATTATGAGGATGGAATGCTGCTTCCCAGATATTTCGGAATACGGCCCCGACTGCCCTATGCATTAGGAGGATAAAAGGCTGCTTCCCGGGCCCCTTGGGATATGTCCAAGAGTGCCCTACATGTTATGAGAACAGAATTCTGCTTCAGGAATCTCGGGATATGCCCCCGAGTGCCCTACGACTTATGAGGACGCAATGCTGCTTCCCGGGCCCATCAGGATATGTTCTCGAATGCCATCCCAATTATGAGATGGGAATGTTACTTCCCGTGCTTCTCAGGATACACCCTCGAGTGCCCTATCAATTATGAGGGATGAATGCTGCTATATAGGCCAAACTGGGTACTCATGGAGGTGCCCTTCGAATTATTAGGACGGATTACTGCTTCCTGGGCTTCATGCGATACGTTCCCGAGTGACCTCCAAGTATTAAAGACAAAATGCTGCTTCCCGGGCCACTCCAGATAACCACTCCAGTGCCCTACGAATTATGAGGGCACAATGTTGCTCCCTGGGACCATCGGGAAAGGCCTCCGAGTGCTCTACGAATTATGAGAACACAATGCTGTTTCCCATCCCCTCGGAGTCCATTCCCTAGTGATCTATGAATTCAAAGAGGGAATGCTGCTTCCCCGGTCCCTCAGGATACACCCCAAAGTGCCCTTCGAATTATAAGAATGGAATGCTGCTTTCTTGCCCTAGGACACTCCTCCTATGGCCCTAAGTATTATTAGGACGGCACGCTGCTTCTCGGGCTTCTTGGGTTACGCCCTGGAGGGCCCTACAAATTATGAGGATGGAATGCTGCTCCCTGTGCTCCTCGGGATACATCCCTGAGTGCCCTAGGCATTAGGAGGATAAAAGTCTGCTTCCCGGGCCCTTCAAAATACACCTCCAAATGCCCTATGAACTATGAGGTCAGAATGCTGCTCTCCGGGTCAATCGGGACACATCTCTGAGTGCCCTACGAGTTATGAGAACAAAATGATATTTCCTCATCCTTCTGGGATACGGCCCCTTGTGCTCTACAAATTATATGAGGGAATGCTTCTTCTCCGGCACTCGTGATACACTCCCAATGAACTTTGAATTATGAGGATGTAATGCTGCTTCCCGGGCCCTTCAGGATTCCCAGACGAGTGCCCAACGCAATATGTGGACGCAATGCTGCTTCCCGGAACCCTAAGGATAAGCCCTTCTTGACCCTATGATATAGGAGGATAGAATACTGCTGCTTCGGCCGCACAGGCAACAACACTCATGAATCTACAGATTATGAGGACTGAATGCTGCTTCCCGGAATGGTCGGGATAAATACTCCATGGTCCTTTGAATTATGAGGGTGGAATGATTCTTTCCGGGAACCTCAGGAGAAGGCCCCCTTTACTCTACGAATTTTTAGGACAGAATACTGCGCTCCAGGCCACTCGGGATACTCTCCCCACGGCGCTATGATTTATGAGGAAGGAATACTGATTCCTGGGCTTCTAGGAATATGCCCCAAAGTGCCCTAGCATTTATGAGGAAGGAAACCTGCTTCTTGGACACTGGGAATACGGCCCCATATTCTAAGAATTATCAGGATGGAATGCTGCTTCCCGGCCCACTCGGCATACTCCGCCCATGATCCTAGCATTTTTGAGGATAGAATGCTGCTTCTCGGGCCGCTAGGAAATGCCCGCAAGTTCCCTACGTATTAAGAGGGGCAAATGCTGCTCCTTGGCCCCCTCAGGATACAGCCTCGAGTGTTCCACTAATTATGAGGATGGAATGCTGCTTTCAGGGCACTAGGGTACTCTCCCTATGGGCCTATGAATGATTAGGACAGAATGCCCGTCGGGATAGTCCCCTGAGTGCCCTATGAATTATGAGGATGGAATGCTGCTTTCCCGGCTTCTGGGAATACACACCCGTGTCCCCTATGAATTATGAAGAGAGAATGCTGCTTCCCGGGCCCTTTGGGAAATTCCTCCCATGGTGCTATGAATTATCAGGAAAGAATGCTGCTTCCCGAGACCCTCGGGCTATGTCCCCGAGTGTCCTAGGAATTATAAGGATGGAATGCTGCTTGTTAGGCTCCTCAAAACTCACCTACAAGTGCCCTATGAATTATCAGGATCAATTTTGCTTCCCAGGCTTCTCAAAATATGTCCCTGAGTGCCCTACATGTTATGAGAACAGAATGCTGCTTTCCAGGGCCCTGGGGAAACGCACTCCATGGCTCTATGAATTATGAGAACAGAATGCTGATTCCCGGGGCCCTCCGGATATGTCCAAGAGTGCCCTATGAGTTATGAGGACGGAATACTGCATCGAAAACCCTCGGGATATGCCCCCGAGTGCCCTACGACTTATGAGGACGCAATGCTGCTTCCTGGGCCCATCGGGATATGTTCTCGAATGCCATCCCAATTATGAGATCGGAATGTTGCTTCCCGTGCTTCTCAGGATACACCCTCGAGTGCCCTACCAATTATGAGTGCTGAATGCTGCTATACGGGCCAAACTGGATACTCTTGGAAGTGCTCTTGGAATTATGAGGACGGATTACTGCTTTCTGGGCTTCATGTGATATGTTCCCGAGTGACCTCCAAGTATTAAGGACAAAATGCTGCTTCCCGGGCCACTCCAGATAACCCCCAGAGTGCCCTACGAATTATGAGGTCACAATGTTGCTTCCTGGGATCATCGGGACAAGCCTCCGAGTGCCCTACAACTTATGAGAACACAAAGCTATTTCCCATCCCCTCGGCGTCCGTTCCCTAGTGCTCTACGAATTCAAAGATGGAATGCCGCTTCCCCGGTACCTCAGGATACACCCCAAGTGCCCTTTGAATTATGAGGATGGAATGCTGCTTTCCAGGCCACTCAGGACACTCCCCCTATGGGTTTAAGAATTATTAGGACGGAATGCTGCTTCTTGAGCTTCTTGGGATATGCCCCCGAGTGCCCTACAAATTATGAGGATGGAATGCTGCTCCCTGTGCTCCTCGGGATACATCCCTGAGTGCCCTATGCATTAGGATGATAGAAGTCTGCTTCCCGGGCCCTTCAAAATACACCTCCAAATGCCATACGAATTATGAGGTCAGAATGCTGCTTCCCGGGTCCATCGGGACACATTTCTGATTGCCCTACGAATTATGAGAACAAAATGATACTTCCCGGTCTTTTCAGGACACACCCCCTTATGCTCTATGAATTACAGGAGGGAATGCTGCTTCCTGGGCCCATCGGGATACACCCGAACTGCGCTCTAAATCATGAGGACAGAATGCTGCTTCCTGGGACAATTGGAATACTCCCCCCATAACCCTATGATTTTTGAGGACGGAATGCTGCTTCTCGAGCTGCTCGGGATACGAGCCCAAATTCCCTATGTATTAAGAGGGGGAAATGCTACTCCATGGTCCCCTTGAGAAACAGCCCTGAGTGTTCAACTAATTATGAGGATGGAATGCTGCTTCCCGGGCCACTTGGGATACTCTCCATATGGCCCTATGAATTATTAAGACTGCATGCTGATTTTTGGGCCACTCAGGATACGTCTAGCAATGCTGCTTCCCGGGCCCATCAGGATATGTTCTCGAATGCCATCCCAATTATGAGATGGGAATGTTAATTCCCGTGCTTCTCAGGATACACCCTCGAGGGCCCTACCATTATGAGGGCTGAATGCTGCTATATGGGCCAAACTGGGTACTCCTGGAAGTGCCCTTGGAATTATGAGTGCGGATTACAGTTTCCTCGGCTTCATGCGATACGTTTCCGAGTGACCTCCAAAGATTATGGACAAAATGCTGCTTCCCGAGCCCCTTCTGATAACCCTTCCAGTGCCCTACGAATTATGAGGTCACAAGGTTGCTTCCTGGGACCATCGGGAAAGGCCTCTGAGTGCCCTACGAATTATGAGAACACAGTGCTATTTCCCATTCCCTCGATGTCCGTACACTAGAGATCTATGAATTCAAAGAGGGAGGGCTGCTTCCCCGGTCCCTCAGGATACACCCCATAGTGCCCTTCGAATTATCAGGATGGAATGATGCTTCCTGTGCTCCTAAGGATACATCCCTGAATGCCCTATGCATTAGGAGGATAAAAGTCTGCTTCCCAGGCCCTTCCGAATACACCTCCAAATGCCCTATGAAGTATGAGGTCAGAATGCTGCTCTCCGCGTCCTTCAGGACACATCTCAGAGTGCCCTGTGAGTTATGACAACAAAATGATATTTCCTCGTCCTTCCGGGATACGCCCGCTTGTGCTCTACGAATTATAGGACGGAATGCTTGTTCCCCGCCACTCGTGATATGCTCCCAATGCACTTTGAATTATGAGGATGTAATGCTGCTTCCCGGGCCCTTCGGGATTCCCAGACGAGTTCCCAACGCAATATGTGGACGGAATGCTGCTTCCCGGTCCCCTCAGGATAAGCCCTTCTTGACCCTATGATATAGCATGATAGAATACTGCTTCTTCGGCTGCACAGGCAACACAACCCATGAATCTACAAATGATGAGGACTGCATGCTGTTTCCCATCCCCTCGACGTCCGTACACTAGAGATTTACGAATTCAAAGAGGGAGTGCTGCTTCCCCGGTCCCTTAGAATACACCCCAATGTGCCCTTCGAATTATGAGGATGGAATGATGTTTTCCGGGCCTATCAGGACACTTCCTCTGTGGCCCTAAGTATTTTTAGGACGGAACGCTGATTCTCGGGCTCCTTGGGATACGCCCTCGAGTGCCCTACAAATTATGAGGATGGAATGCTGCTCCCTGTGCTCCTCGGGATACATTCTTGAGGGCCCTATGCTTTTGTTGAATAAAAGTCTGCTTCCTGGGCCATTCCAAATACACGTCCAAATGCTCTTTGAACTATGATGTCAGAATGCTGCTTTCCGGGCCCTTCGGCATTCCCAGACGAGATCCCAACGCAATATGTGGACGCAATGCTGCTTCCCGGACCACTCATGATAAGCCCTTCTTGACTCTATGATATAGCAGGATAGAATACTGTTTCTTCGGCTGCACAGGCAACACTACCCATGAATCTACAAAAGATGAGAACTCAATGCTGTTTCCCGGAATTGTCCGGATAAACACTCCTTAGTCCTTTGAAATATGAGGGGGGAATGATTATTTCCGGGACCCTCAGGAGAAGGTCCCCTTTAATCTATGAATTTTGAGGACAGAATACTGCACTCTAGGCCACTCGGAATACTCTCTCCATTGCCCTATGATTTATGAGGAAGGCATACTGCTTGTAGTATTCCCAGACGAGTGCCCAATGCAATATGTGGATGGAATGCTGCTTCCCGGACCCCTCAGGAAAAGCCTTTCTTGACCCTATGATATAGCAGGATAGAATACTGCTTCTTCGGCTGCACAGGCAACACCACGCATGAATCTACAAATGATGAGGACTGAATGCTGTTTCCCGGAATTGTCGGGATAAACAGTCCTTGGTCCTTTGAATGATGAGGGTGGAATGATTCTTTCTGGGACCCTCAGAAGAAGGTCCCCTTTACTCTACGAATTTTGAAGACAGAATACTGCACTCCAGGCCCCTCGGGATACTCTCTCCATGGCCCTATGATTTATGAGGAAGGAATACTTCTTCCTGGGCTTCTAGGAATATGCCCCGAATTGCCCTAGCATTTATGAAGAAGGAAGCCTTCTTCACGGACACTGGGAATACGGCCTCATATTCTACGAATTCTCAAGAAGGAATGCTGCTTCCAGAACCACTCGGCATACTTTGCCCATGACCCTAGGATATTTGACGATGCAACGCAGCTTCGTGGGCTGCTAGGAAAATGCAACCTATTTCCCTACGTATTAAGAGGGGCAAATGCTGCTCCCTGGTCCCCTCGGGATACAACCTAGAGTGTTCCACTAATGATGAGAATGGAATGCGGCTCCAGGGCCACTACGTATATTCTAACTATGGGCCTATGAATGATTAGGACAGAATGCTGTTTTTAGGCCCATTGGGACAGGACCCTGAGTGTTCTATGAACTATGAGGATGGAATGCTACTTTCCGGGCATCTGGGAATACACACCCGTGTGTCCTATGAATTATGAGCACAAAATGCTGCTTCCTGGGCCCTTAGGGAAATGCCCCCCATGGCGCTATGAATTATCAGGAAAGAATGCTGCTTCCCGAGACCCTCGGGTTATGTCCACGAGTGTCCTAGGAATTATGAGGATGGAATGCTGCTCCTTGTGCTCCTCGAGACTCACCTACAAGTGCCCTATGAATTATCAGGATGGAATTTTGCTTCCCAGGCTTCTCGAAATATGTCCCAGAGTGCCCTACGTGTTATGAGAACAGAATGCTGCTTTCCACGGCCCTGGGGAAACGCACTCCACGGCTCTATGAATTATGAGAACAGAATGCTAATTCCCGGGGCCCTCCGGATATGTCCAAGAGTGCCCTATGAGTTATGAGGACGGAATACTGCATCGAAAACCCTTGGGATATGCCCCCGAGTGCCCTACGACTTATGAGGACGCAATGCTGCTTCCCGGGCCCATCAGGATATGTTCTCGAATGCCATCCCAATTATGAGATGGGAATGTTACTTCCCGTGCTTCTCAGGATACACCCTCGAGTGCCCTATCAATTATGAGGGATGAATGCTGCTATATAGGCCAAACTGGGTACTCATGGAGGTGCCCTTCGAATTATTAGGACGGATTACTGCTTCCTGGGCTTCATGCGATACGTTCCCGAGTGACCTCCAAGTATTAAAGACAAAATGCTGCTTCCCGGGCCACTCCAGATAACCACTCCAGTGCCCTACGAATTATGAGGGCACAATGTTGCTCCCTGGGACCATCGGGAAAGGCCTCCGAGTGCTCTACGAATTATGAGAACACAATGCTGTTTCCCATCCCCTCGGCGTCCATTCCCTAGTGATCTACGAATTCAAAGAGGGAATGCTGCTTCCCCGGTCCCTCAGGATACACCCCAAAGTGCCCTTCGAATTATGAGGATGGAATGCTGCTTTCGGGGCCTCTCAGGACACTCTCCGTATGGTCCTAAGTATTTTTAGGCGGAAAGCTGCTTCTCGGGCTTCTTTGGATACGCCCTCCAGTGCCCTACAAATTATGAGAATGGAATGCTGCTCCCTGTGCTCCTCGGGATACATCCCTGAGTGCCCTAGGCATTAGGAGGGTAAATGTCTGCTTCCCAGACCCTTCAAAATACACCTCCAAATGCCCTATGAACTATGAGGTCAGAATGCTGCTCTCCAGGTTCTTCGGGACACATCTCTGAGTGCCCTACGAGTTATGAGAACAAAATGATATTTCCTCGTCCTTCCGGGACACGCCCCCTTGTGCTCTACGAATTATAGGAGGGAATGCTTCTTCCCCGGCACTCGTGATACACTCCCAATGCACTTTGAATTATGAGGACGTAATGCTTCTTCCCGGGCCCTTCGGGATTCCCAGACGAGTGCCCAACACAATATGTGGACGCAATGCTGCTTCCCGGAACCCTCAGTATAAGCCCTTCTTGACCCTATGGTATAGGAGGATAGAATACTGCTTCTTCGGCTGCACAGGCAACACCACCCATGAATCTACAAATTATGAGGACTGAATGCTGCTTCCCGGAATTGTCGGGATAAACACTCCATGGTCCTTTGAATTATGAGGCTGGAATGATTCTTTCCGGGACTCTCAGGAGAAGGCCCCCTTTATTTACGAATTTTGAGGACAGAATACTGCACTCCAGGCCACTCGGGATACTCTCCCAATGGCCTTATAATTTATGAGGAAGAAATATTGCTTCCTGGGCTTCTAGGAATATGCCCCAAAGTGCCCTAGCATTTATGAGGAAGGAAGCCTGCTTCCCGGACACGGAATACGACCCCATATTCTACGAATTATGAGGATTGAATGCTGCTTCCCGGCCCACTTGGCATACTCCGCCCATGACCCTAGGATTTTTGAGGATGGAATGCTGCTTCTCGGGCCGCTAGGGAAATGCCCCGAAGTTTCCTACGTATTAAGAGGGGAAAATGCTGCTCCCTCGTCCCATCGGGATACAGCCTCGAGTGTTCCACTATTTATGAGGATGGAATGCCGCTTCCAGGGCCACTAGCGATACTCTCGCTATGGGCCTATGAATCATTAGGACAGTATGCTGCTTTTCGGGCCCGTCGGGATAGGCCCCAGAGTGCCCTATGAATTATGAGGATGGAATGCTGCTTTCCCGGCTTCTGGGAATACACACCCGTGTGCCCTATGAATTATGAGGACAGAATGCTGCTTCCCGGGCCCTTTGGGAAATGCCCCCCATGGCGCTATGAATTATCAGGAAAGAATGCTGCTTCCCGAGACCCTCGGGATATGTCCCCGAGTGTCCTAGGAATTATGAGGATGGAATGCTGCTTCTTGGGCTCCTCGAGACTCACCTACAAGTGCCCTATGAATTATCAGGATGGAATTTTGCTTCCCAGGCTTCTCGAAATATGTCCCAGAGTGCCCTACGTGTTATGAGAACAGAATGCTGCTTTCCACGGCCCTGGGGAAACGCACTCCACGGCTCTATGAATTATGAGAACAGAATGCTAATTCCCGGGGCCCTCCGGATATGTCCAAGAGTGCCCTATGAGTTATGAGGACGGAATACTGCATCGAAAACCCTTGGGATATGCCCCCGAGTGCCCTACGACTTATGAGGACGCAATGCTGCTTCCCGGGCCCATCAGGATATGTTCTCGAATGCCATCCCAATTATGAGATCGGAATGTTGCTTCCCGTGCTTCTCAGGATACACCCTCGAGTGCCCTACCAATTATGAGGGCTGAATGCTGCTATACGGGCCAAACTGGATACTCCTGGAAGTGCCCTTGGAATTATGAGGACGGATTACTGCTTCCTGGGCTTCATGCGCTACGTTCCCGAGTGACCTCCATGTATTAAGAACCAAATGCTGCTTCCCGGGCCCCTCCAGATAACCCCATCAGTGCCTACTAATTATGAGGTCACAATGTTGCTTCCTGGGACCATCGGGAAAGGCCTCCGAGTGCCCCACGAATTATGAGAACACAATGTTGTTTACCATCTCATCGGCGTCCGTTCCCTAGTGATCTACAAATTCAAAGAGGGAGTGCTGCTTCCCCGGTCCCTCAGGATACACCCCAAAGTGCCCTTCGAATTATGAGGATGGAATGATGCTTTCCGGGCCTCTCAGGACACTCCCCCTGTGGCCCTAAGTATTATTAGGATGGAACGCTGCTTCTCGGGCTTCTTGGGATACGCCCTCGAGTGCCCTACAAATTATGAGGATGGAATGCTGCTCCCTGTGCTCCTCGGGATACATCCCTGAGTGCCCTATGCATTAGGAGAATAAAAGTCTGCTTCCCGGGCCATTCCAAATACACGTCCAAATGCCCTATGAACTATGAGGTCAGAATGCTGCTCTCCGGGGCCTTCGGGAGACAATTCCGAGTGCCCTACGAGTTATGAAAACAAAATGATATTTCCTCCTCCTTCTGGGATACGCCCCTTTGTGCTCCATGAATTACAGGACGGAATGCTTGTTCCCCGCCACTCGTGATACACTCCAAATGGACTTTGAATTATGAGGACATAATGCTGCTTCTTGGGCCCTTCGGGATTCCCAGAGGAGTGCCCGATACAATATGTGGACGGAATGCTGCTTCCCAGACCCATCATTATAAGTTCTTCTTGACCCTATGATATAGCAGGATAGAATACTGCTTCTTCAGCTGCACAGGCAACACCACCCATGAATCTTCAAATGATGAGGACTGAATGCTGTTTCCTAGAATTGTCGGGATAAACACTTCTTGGTCCTTTGAATTATGAGGGTGGAATGATTCTTTCCAAGACCCTCAGGAGAAGGCCCCCTTAACTCTACGAATTTTGAGGACAGAATACTGCACTCCAGGCCACTGGGTATACTCTCCCCATGGCCGTATTATTTATGAGGAAGGAATACTGCTTCCTGGGCTTCTAGGAATATGCCCCGAAGTACCCTAGAATTTATGAGGAAGGAAGCCTGCTTCCCGGACACTGGACTATGAATTATCAGGAAAGAATGCTGCTTCCAGAGACCCTCGGGATATGTCCCGAGTGTCCTAGGAATTATGAGGATGAAATGCTGCTTCCTGGGCTCCTCGAGACTCACCTACAAGTGCCTTATGAATTATCAGGATGGAATTCTTCTTCCCAGGCTTCTCGAAATATGTTCCCAAGTGCCCTACGTGTTTTGAGAGCAGAATGGTGCTTTTCAGGGCCCTGGAGAAATGCACTCCATGGCTCTATGAATTATGAAAACAGAATGCTGATTCCCGGGGCCCTCTGGCTATGTCCAAGAGTGCCCTATGAGTTGTGAGTCCGGAATTCGGCATCGAAATCACTTGGGATATGCCTCCGAATGCCCTACAAGTTATGAGGATGCAATGCTGATTCCCCGGTGCATCAAGATATGTCCTCCACTGCCCTCCCGAATATGAGGGTGGAATGCTGATTCCCAGGCCTCTGGGAATAGGGCCCCGACGGCCCTATGCATTCGGAGCATTATAGGCTGATTCCGGGGCCCCTCGGGATATGCCCCCAAGTGCCCTCCGACTTATGAGGACGCAATGCTGCTTCCCGTGCACAGCAAGATATGTTCTATATTTCCCTCCCAATTCTGAGGATGGAATCCTGATTCCCAGGCCTCCAGGAATAGGGCCCGGACGGCCCTATGCATTTGGAGGATTATAGGCTGCTTCTGGGTCCCCTCGGGATATCCCCCCGAGTGCCCTACTACTTATGAGAACGCAATGCTTCCTCCTGAACACATAAAGATATGTCCTCCAATGCCCTCCGGATTATCAGGATGGAATGCTGATTCCCAGTGCTCCTCAAGATACATCCCTGAGTGCCCTATGCATTAGGAGAATAAAAGTCTGCTTCCCGGGCCATTTCAAATACACGTTCAAATGCCCTATGAACTATGAGGTCAGAATGCTGCTCTCTGGGTCTTTCGGGACACATCTCCGAATGCCCTCGGAGTTATGAGAACAGAATGGTATTTCCTCGTCCTTCCGGGATACGCCCCTTGTGCTCTACGAATTATAGGAGGGAATGGTTGTTCCCCGCCACTCGTGATACACTCCCAATGCACTTTAAATTATGAGGACATAATGCTGCTTCCCCTGCCCTTCGGGATTCAAAGACGAGTGCCCAACGCAATATGTGGACGGAATGCTGCTTCCTGGACCCCTCAGGATAAGCCCTTCTTGACCCTATGATATAGCAGAAGGATAATAGGCTGCTTCCGGGGCCCCTCGGGATATGCCCCCGAGTGCCCTATGACTTATGAGGATGCAATGCTGCTTCCTGGGCACATCAATAAATGTCCTCCAATGCTCTCCGGATTATGAGAATGGAGTGCTGATTCCCAGGTCTCTGGGAATAGGGCCCCGATGGACCTATGCATTAGGAGGATAATAGGCTGCTTCCGGGGCCCCTCGGGATATGCCCCCGAGTGCCCTACGAGTTATGAGGATGCAATGCTGCTTCCTCGGTGCATCAAGATATGTCTTCCAATGCCCTCCCGATTATTAGGATGGAATGCTGATTCCCAGGCCTCTCGGAATAGGGCCCCGACGGCCCTATGCATTAAGAGGATAATAGGCTTCTTCCGGGGCCCCTGGGGTTATGTCCACGAGTGCCCTACGTGTTATGAGAACAGAATTCTGCTTCAGAAACCTTGGGACATGCCCCCCAGTGCCCTATGCCTTATGAGGATGCAATGCTGTTTCCCGGGCACACGAGGATATGTTCTCGAATGCCGTCTCAATTATGAGATCGGAATGTTGCTTTTCATGCTTCTCAGGATACACGCTCGAGTGCCTTACCAGTTATGAGGGCTGAATGCTGCAATACGAACTAAACTGGACACTCCTGGAAGTGCCCTTGGAATTATGAGGATGGATTACTGCTTCCTCGGCTTCATGCGATTTTATGAGAACAGAATTCTGCTTCAGAAACCTTGGGACATGCCCCCCAGTGCCCTATGCCTTATGAGGATGCAATGCTGTTTCCCGGGCACACGAGGATATGTTCTCGAATGCCGTCTCAATTATGAGATCGGAATGTTGCTTTTCATGCTTCTCAGGATACACGCTCGAGTGCCTTACCAGTTATGAGGGCTGAATGCTGCAATACGAACTAAACTGGACACTCCTGGAAGTGCCCTTGGAATTATGAGGATGGATTACTGCTTCCTCGGCTTCATGCGATACGTTCCCAAGTAACCTCCAAAGATTAAGGACAAAATGCTGCTTCCCGGGACCCTCGAGATAACCCGCCCAGTGGCCTACGAATTTTGAGGTCACAAGGTTGCATCCTGGGACCATCAAGAAAAGCTTCCGTGTGCCCTACGAATTATGAGACCACAATGCTGTTTCACATCCTCTCGACGTCCATAAACTTGTGATCTACGAATTCAAAGCGGGAGTGCTGCTACCTTGATACCTCAGGATACACACCAAAGTGCCCTTTGAATTATGAGGATGAAATGATGCTTTCTGGGCCTCTCAGGACACTCTCCCTGAGGCCGTAAGTATTATTAGGGCGGAACGCTACTTCTCGGACTTCTTGGGATACGCCCTCGAGAGCCCTACAAATTATGAGGATGGAATGCTGCTCCCTGTGCTCCTCGGGATACATCCCTGAGTGCCTTATTCATTAGGAGGATAAAATTCTGCTTCCCGGGCCCTTCCAAATACACCTCCAAATGCCCTAGATGTATGAGGTCAGAATGCTGCTCTCCGGGTCTTTCGGGACACATCTCAGAGTGCCCTGCGAGTTATGAGGACAAAATGATATTTCCTCCTCCTTCCGGGTTACGCCCCCTTGTGCTCTATGAATTTGAGGAGGGAATGCTTGTTCCTTGCCACTCGTGATACACTCCCAATGCACTTTGAATTATGAGGACATAATGTTGCTTCCGGGCCCTTCGGGATTCCCAGACGAGTGCCCAACGCAATATGTGGACGGAATGCTGCTTCTCGGACGCCTCAGGATAATCCCTTCTTGACCCTATGATATAGCAGGAAAGATTACTTCTTCTTCGGCTGCACAGGCAACACCACATATGAATCTACAAATGATGAGGATTGAATGCTGTTTCCCGGAATTGTCGGGATAAACACTCTTTGGTCGTTTGAATTATGAGGGTGGAATGATTCTTTCTGGGATCCTCAGGAGAAGGCCCCCTTTACTCTACGAATTTTGAGGACAGAATACTGCACTCCAGGCCACTCGGGATACTCTCACCATGGCCCTATGATTTATGAAGAAGGAATACTGCTTCCTGGGCTTCTAAGAATATGCCCCGAAGTACCCTAGCATTTATGAGGAATTAAGCTTGCTTCCCGGACACTGTGAATACGGCCCCATATTTTACGAATTAAGGGGATGGAATGATGCTTCCTGGCCAACGGGGCATACTCCGCCCCTGACCCTAGGACATTTGAGGATGGAATGCAGCTTCTCGGGCTGCTCGATCTTCCGGATATGTCCAAGTGTGCCCTATGAGTTATTAGTATGGAATTCGGCATCGAAACCCCTTGGGACTTATGAGGACACAATGATTCTTCCCGGGAACATCAAGATATGTCCTCCAATGCATTCCCGATTATGAGAATGGAATGCTGATTCCCAGGCCTCTCGAAATAGGGCCACGACGGCCCTATGCATTAGGAGGATAATAGGCTTCTTCCGATGCCCCTTGGGATTTGTCCAAGAGTGCCCTACGTGTTATGAGAAGAGAATTCTGCTTCAGGAACCTCGGGATATGCCCCCCAGTGCCCTACGTCTTATGAGGACGCAATGCTGCTTCCCGGGCCGATGAGGATATGTTCTCGAATGCCATCGGAATTGTGAGATCGGAATGTTGTTTTTCGTGCTTCTCAGGATACACCCTCAAGTTCCCTACCAATTATGAGGGCTGAATGCTGCTATAGGGGCCAAACTGGATACTCGTGGAAGTGCCCTTGGAATTATGAGGACGGATTACTGCTTCCTGGGCTTCATGCGATACGTTCCCAAGTAACCTCCAAGGATGAAGGACAGAAGGCTGCTTCCTGGGCCCCTCCAGATAACCCTTCAGTGCCCTACGAATTATGAGGTCACAAGGTTGCTTCCCGGGACCATCGGGAAAGGCCTCCGAGCGCCCTACGAATTATGAGAACACAATACTGTTTCCCATCCCCTCGACGTTTGTACACTTGTGATCTACGAATTCAAAGAGGGAGTGCTGCTACCTCGGTCCCTCAGGATACACCCCAAAGTGCCCTTCGAATTATGAGGATGGAATGATGCTTTCCGGGCCTCTCAGGACACTCCCCCTGTGGCCCTAAGTATTATTGGGATGGAACGCTGCTTCTCGGGCTTCTTGGGATACGCCCTCGAGTGCCCTACAAATTATGAGGATGGAATGCTGCTCCCTGTGCTCCTCGGGATACATCCCTGAGTGCCCTAGGCATTAGGAGGATAAAAGTCTGCTTCCCGGGCCCTTCAAAATACACCTCCAAATGCCCTATGAACTATGAGGTCAGAATGCTGCTCTCCGGGTCCTTCGGGACACATCTCCGAGTGCCCTACGAGTTATGAGAACAAAATGATATTTCCTCGTCCTTCCGGGATACGCCCCCTTGTGCTCTACGAATTATAGGAGGGAATGCTTCTTCCCCGGCACTCGTGATACACTCCCAATGCACTTTGAATTATGAGGACGTAATGCTTCTTCCCGGGCCCTTCGGGATTCCCAGACGAGTGCCCAACACAATATGTGGACGGAATGCTGCTTCCCGGACCCCTCAGGATAAGCCCTTCTTGACCCTATGATATAGGAGGATAGAATACTGCTTCTTCGGCCGCACAGGCAACACCACCCATGAATCTACAAATTATGAGGACTGAATGCTGCTTCCCGGAATTGTCGGGATAAACACTCCATGGTCCTTTGAATTATGAGGCTGGAATGATTCTTTCCGGGACTCTCAGGAGAAGGCCCCCTTTATTTACGAATTTTGAGGACAGAATACTGCACTCCAGGCCACTCGGGATACTCTCCCCATGGCCTTATAATTTATGAGGAAGAAATATTGCTTCCTGGGCTTCTAGGAATATGCCCCAAAGTGCCCTAGCATTTATGAGGAAGGAAGCCTGCTTCCCGGACACGGAATACGACCCCATATTCTACGAATTATGAGGATTGAATGCTGCTTCCCGGCCCACTTGGCATACTCCGCCCATGACCCTAGGATTTTTGAGGATGGAATGCTGCTTCTCGGGCCGCTAGGGAAATGCCCCGAAGTTTCCTACGTATTAAGAGGGGAAAATGCTGCTCCCTCGTCCCATCGGGATACAGCCTCGAGTGTTCCACTATTTATGAGGATGGAATGCCGCTTCCAGGGCCACTAGCGATACTCTCGCTATGGGCCTATGAATCATTAGGACAGTATGCTGCTTTTCGGGCCCGTCGGGATAGGCCCCAGAGTGCCCTATGAATTATGAGGATGGAATGCTGCTTTCCCGGCTTCTGGGAATACACACCCGTGTGCCCTATGAATTATGAGGACAGAATGCTGCTTCCCGGACACATTGGGAAATGCCCCCCATGGCACCATTAATTATCAGGAAAGAATGCTTCTTCCGGAGACCCTCGGAATATGTCCCCGAGTGTCCTAGGAATTGTGAGAATGGAATGCTGCTTTTCCGGCCTCTCAGAATACACGCCCGTGTGCCCTATGAATTATGAGGACAGAATGCTGCTTCCCGGGCCCTTTGGGAAATGCCCTCCATGGCGCTATGAATTATCAGGAAAGAATGCTGCTTCCCGAGACCCTCGGGATATGTCCGCGAGTGTCCTAGGAATTATGAGGATGGAATGCTGCTTCTTGGGCTACTCTAGACTCACTTACAAGTGCCCTATGAATTATCAGGACGGAATTTTGCTTCCCAGGCTTCTGGAAATATGTCCCCGAGTGCCCTACATGTTATGAGAACAGAATGCTGCTTTTCAGGGCCCTGGGGAAATGCACTCCACGGCTCTATAAATTATGTGAACAGAATGCGGATACCCAAGGCTCTCCGCGTATATCCAATAGTGCCCTATGAGTTATGAGTATGGATTCGGCATCGAAACCCCTCAGGATATGCAACCGATTGCCCTACGAATTATGAGGACGCAATGCTGCTTACCGGGCCCATGAAAATATGTTCTCGAATGCCATCCCAATTATGAATATGGAATGCTGAATCCCAGGACTGGCAGAATACGGCCCCGACGGCCCTATGCATTAGGAGGATAATAGGCTGCTTCCGGGATCCTTCGGGACATGCGCCCAATGCCCTACGACTTATGAGGATGCAATGCTGCTTCCCGGGCACATCAAGATATGTCCTCCAATGCCCTCCCGATTATGAGGATGGAATGCTGATTTCCAGGCCTCGCGGAATAGGTCCCTGATGGCCCTATGCATAAGGAGGATAATAGGCTGCTTCTGGGGCCCCTTGGGATATGTCCAAGAGGGCCCTACGTGCTATGAGAACAGAATTCTGCTTCTGGAACCTCGGGATATACACCCCTGTGCCCTACGACTTATGAGTACGCAATGCTGCTTTTTGGGCCCAAGAGGATATGATCTCGAATGCCATCCCAATTATGAGATCGGAATGTTGCTTCCCGTGCTTCTTAGGATACACCCTCGCGTGCCCTACCAATTATGAGGGCTGAATGCTGCTATCCGGGCCAAACTGGATACTCTTGGAAGTGCCCTTGGAATTATGAGGATGGACTACTGCTTCCTGGGCTTCATGCGATACGTTCTCCAGTGGCCTCCATGGATAAATGACAAAATGCTGCTTACCGGGCCCCTCCAGTTAACCCCCCTCTTCAGTGCCCTACGAATTATGAGGTCACAAGTTTGCTTCTTGAAACCATGGGGAAAGGCCTCCGAGTGCCCTGCGAATTATGAAAACACAATGATGTTTCCCATTCCCTCGACGTCCGTACACCATTAATCTGCAAATTCAAAGAGGCAGTGCTGCTTCCCCGGTCCCTCAGGATACACCCCAAAGTGCCCTTCGAATTATGAGGATGGAATAATGCTTTCCGGGCCTCTCAGGACATCCCCCTGTGCCCCTAAATATTATTAGGACGGAAGGCTGCTTCTCGGGCTTCTTGGGATACGCTCTCGAGGGCCCTATAAATTATGAGGATGGAATGCTGCTCCCTGTGCTCCTTGGGATACATCCCTGAGTGCCCAATGCATTAGGAGGATAAAAGTCTGCTTCCCGGGCCATTCCAAATACACGTCCAAATGCCCTATGGACTATGAGGTCAGAATTCTGCTCTCCGGGTCCTTCGGGACACATCTCCGAGTGCCCTACGAGTTGTGAGAACAAAATGTTATTTCCTCGTCCTTCCAGGATACGCCCCCTTGTGCTCTACGAATTATAGGAGGCAATGCTTGTTCCCCAACACTCGTGATACACTCCCAATGCACTTTGAATTATGAGGACGTAACACTGCTTCCCGGGCCCTTCGGGATTCCCAGACCAGTGCCCAGCGCAATATGTGGACGGAATGGTGCTTCCCGGCCCCCTCAGGATAAGCCCTTCTTGACCATACGATATAGCAGGATAGAATACTGCTTCTTCAGCTGCACAGGCAACACCACCCATGAATCTAAAAATGATGAGGACTGAATACTGTTTCCCGGAATTATCGGGATAAACACTCCTTTGTCCTTTGAAATATGAGGGTGGAATGATTCTTTCCGGGACCCTCAGGAGAAGACCCCTTTTACTCTATGAATTTTGAGGACAAAATACTGCACTTCAGGCCACTCAGGATAATCTCTCCATGGCCCTATGATTTATGAGGAAGGAATACTACTTCCTAGGCTTCTAGGAATCTGCCCCGAAGTGCCCTAGCATTTATGAGGAAGGAAGCCTGCTTCCCGGACACTGGGAATACGGCCCCATATTCTACAAATTATCAGGATGAAATGCTCCTTCCCCGCCCACTCAGCATACTTCGCCCATAACCCTAGGATATTTGAGGATGGAATGCAGCTTCTCGGGCCGCTAGGGAAATGCCCCCAAGTTCCCTACGTATTAAGCGGGGCAAATGTTGCTCCCTCCTGAACTCGGGATACATCCTCGAGTGTTCCATTAATGATGAGCATGGAATACTGCTTCCAGGGCCACTAGGGATACTCTCCTTATGGGCTTATAAAGATTAGGACAGAATGCTGCTTTTCGGGCCCATCGGGACAGCCCCCTGAGTACCCTATGAATTATGAAGATGGAATGCTGATTTCTAATAAACAGTGCTGTAATGAACATTGGGGTACACGTGTCTCTTTCAGTTCTGGTTTCCTCGGTGTGTATGTTACAATTTTTATCTATATCATTCTTTATATCAGTAAATTATACCTTCTTTATCCTTAGTCTTCACAGAATCAACATAGTATCATTTGCATAAATTAATATTTGGTTATTATATATTTGACTTCTAGCTTAGTAAATCACTGAACTTTGCTGATTTCATTTGAAAAGTTGATTGTCATCCTTTGGTTGTACTATTGAAAATAAGGTCTTAATTTTTTTATGCTATTTGCTTTAAAATGTTATGTTGATTTCTGCCATACAACGACATGAATCAGCCAAAAGTATACATATATCCCGTCCTTCTTGAGCTTCCTTTCACCACTCCACATCCCACCCCTCTAGGACCTCACAGAGAACGAGGCTGAGCTCCCCTTGTTATATAGCAACTTCCCACTAGCTATGTACTTTACATATGATATTATATATATATTTATATTTCAATGCTCCTCACTCAATTCTTCCACCCTCTCCTTCCCACGCTGTGACCACAAGTCCATTCTGTACGTCTGCATTTTTATTATTACCTTGCAGATAGGTTCAACAGTACCATATTTCTAGATTCTATATGCACACATGTGTGTTCAGTCACTTCAGCCATATCTGATTCTTTGCAATCCTATGGAATATAGCCCATATGTGTTTAGCTTTCAGAGGTTCCTCTGTCAATGGAATTCTCCAGGCAAGAAAACTGGAGTGGATTGCCATACTCTCCTCCAGGGGATCTTTCTGACACAAAGATTGAAATTGCATCTCCTGCCTTTCAGGTGGACTCTTTACCCACTAAGCACAGATTACATATACATATGTAAATATATGAAATTTGTTTGTATCTTTCTGAGCTACTTCACTCTTTATAGTAGGCTCCAGGTAAGTCTATCTCAGTGCAACTGAGTCAAATTTGCTTTGTCCAATAATTGCATTCATATTTTCCTTGTTTATGCTTTTTCCACTTTTTGTGTTGTGTCTTGGTTCTGTCCAGTTCTCTCCCTTTTCTCCTTTTAGGACTCCAGTTTTAAATCCATACATACACAACTTTATATATAAAATCCTTACATACACAACTTTATATACATAAATGTATGTAATTGCATATATAAAAGTGAAACAACTGTCTCTTATACACATCTCCCCAAAGTGCCCTTCGAATTATAAGAATGGAATGCTGCTTTCTTGCCCTAGGACACTCCTCCTATGGCCCTAAGTATTATTAGGACGGCACGCTGCTTCTCGGGCTTCTTGGGTTCTGTCTCTTATACACATCTTCTTGGTTCTGTCCAGTTCTCTCCCTTTTCTCCTTTTAGGACTCCAGTTTTAAATCCATACATACACAACTTTATATATAAAATCCTTACATACACAACTTTATATACATAAATGTATGTAATTGCATATATAAAAGTGAAACATTATTACATGTATATATATACACATGTTATATATATATATGCACACACATACATTGCTTATGCTCTTTTGTTTTCATCTGTATTTTTGCTCACACTTCAGTTTATATATATCTTAAAACATTAGTTTTCAGTTTACTAAAACTTTTCTCAGCAATGTCCAGTTGGCTGATGAACATATGTATTGAATTATTTAATCCAGTACTGTATATTTTACTTTCTGGAACTTCAATTAGATTTGTTCCATGATTAATCCTAAGCCATTAGAGAAATGCTCAACCTCATCATCTCTTTCCTTGAATATATTAGCAATTTATTTTTAAGCAATCTGGTGTATTATATTCATAAATGATCATCATTACACTGGCTATTCATTGACATGGTAATAAACCATGCATCACCTTTGCACTGAATATGTCTTTAAGTAACCTTTATGGCAGAAAGTGAAGAATAAACAGCCTCTTGATGAAAGTGAAAAAAGAGAGTGAAAAAGTTGACTTAAAGCTCAACATTCAGAAAACTAAGATCATGACAGTCAGTCCCATCACCTCATGGCAAATAGATGGGAAACTAAACAGTGGCTGACTTTATTTTTCTGGGCTCCAATATCACTGCAGATGGTGATTACAGCCATGAAACTAAAAGATACTCCTTGGTAGGAAAGTTATGACCAACCTAGACAACATATTAAAAAGCAGAGACATTACTTTGTCAAAAAAGGTCCATCTAGTCAAGGCTATGGTTTTTCCAGTGGTCATGTATGTATGTGAGAGTTGGACTATAAAGAAAACTGAGTGCCGAAGAACTGATGCTTTTGAACTGTGGTATTGGAGAAGACTCTTGAGGGTCCCTTGGACTGAAAGGAGATCCAACTAGTTCATCCTAAAGGAGATCAGTCCTGGGTGTTTATTGGTAGGACTAATGTTGAAGCTGAAACTCCAATACTTTGGCCACCTGATGCGAAGAGCTGACTCATTTGAAAAGACGCAATGCTGGGAAAGATTGAGGGCAGGAGGAGAAGGGAATGACAGAGGATGAGATGGTTGGATAGCATCACTGACTCAATGGACATGGATTTGGGTGGACTCTGGGAGTTGGTGATGGACAGGGAGGCCTTGCGTACTGCAGTTCATGGGGTCACAAAGAGTTGGACACGACTGAGCAACTGAATTGAGCTGAACTGAATACATTGCTATAGGGCATTTTCTATAAACCAATATACTTTGTTCTAATACATTTCCAACATGATACTGGTAAAGAGCTGAGAAAGAGCTCCAGAAAGAATGAAGAGTCTGGGCCAAAAAGAAAACATTAGTCAGTTGTGGATATGTCTGATGGTGAAAGTAAAGTCTGATACTGTAAAGAACAATATTGCATAAGAAAGAAGAATGCTAGGTTCATAAATCAAGGTCAATTGGATGTAGTCAAACAGGAGATGGCAAGAGTGAATATCAGCATTTTAGGAATCAGCAAACTAAATTGGATGAGAATGCACAAATTTAATTCAGATTATCATTATGTCTACTGTTGCAGGCAGTAATCCCTAAGAAGAAATGGAGTAGTCCTCATAGTCAACATAAGAGTCTGAAATGCAGGACTTGGGTGCAGTCTTAAAAATGACAGAATGGTCTCAGTTCCTTTCCAAGGCAAACAATTCAGCATCACAGTAATCTAAGTCTATGGTCCAACAATTGATGTTGAAGAAGCTGAAGTTGAATGGTTCTATGGAACTACAAGACCTTCCAGAATTAACACACACACACACACACACACACACACACACACACACACACACAAGATGCTCTTTTTTGTTTTTATAGGGAATTGGAATTGAAAAGTAGGCAGTAAAGAGAAACCTGTAGTGACAGGCAAGTTGGGATTGGATTAAAAAATAAAGCATAGAAAAAGCTAACAGAGTGTTAGCAAGAGAATGCACTGGTCATAGCAAACATCTTCTTCCAAGAACACAAGGGACAAGTCTACACATGGAAATCATCAGATGGTCAATACTGAAATCAGATTTGAGTATATTCTTTGCAGCTGAAGAAGGAAAAGCTCTATACAGTCAACAAAAACAAGACCTTGAACTGATTATCACTCAAATCATCAGCTCCTTATTGCAAAATTCAGGCATAAGTTGAAGAAAGTAGGGAAAACTTTAAACCATTCAGGTATGGCCTAAATCCCTTATTATTATGCAGTGGAGGTGATGAATATATTTAAGAGATTAGATCCGATAGAATGCCTGAAGAACTATGGACAGAAGTTCATAACATTGTACACAAGGCGGTGACCAAAACCATCTTCAAGAGGAAAAAATAAAAATGCAAGGAGACAAAGTGATTGTCTGAGGAGGCCTTCCAAATAGCTTGTGAAAGAGGAAGTGAAGTGAAGTGAAGTGAAGTGAAGTCATTCAGTCATGCCCCAAGCCTACCAGGCTCCTTCCTCCATGGGATTCTCCAGGCAAGAGTACTGGAGTGGGTTGCCATTTCCTTCTCCAGGGGATCTTCCTGACCCAGAGTTTGAACTCGGGTCTCCCCCATTCCAGGCAGACGCTTTAACCTCTGAGCCACAAAAGAGGAGCCTAAAGAAAAGGAGAAATGGAAAGATATACCCAACTGGATGCAGAGTACCAGAGTAAAGCAAGGGTAGATGAGAAAGCTTTCTTAAGCAAATAATGAAGAGAAATATAGGAAAACAATAGAATGGGAGAAACTAGAGATTTCTTCAAGAAAATTGGAGATATCAAGGGAATATTTGATGCAAAGATGGGCACAATAAAGGAAAGAAATGGCAAGAACTTAACAGAAGCAGAAGAGATTAAGAAGTGGCAAGAATACACAGAAGAATGATACTGAAAAGTTCTTAATGACCCAGATAACCCTGACAATGTGGTCACTCACCTAGAGCCAGACATTTTAGAGTATGAAGTCAAGTGGATCATAGGAAAACATTACTAATGATAAAACTAATGATGGGATTCCCACTGAGCTTTTTCAAATCCTAAAAGTGATGCTGTTTTATGTTAATATGCTATAAAAATTAGCATTTTAACATAATGCTGCAGTTAATATGTTACAAAGATTGGAAAATTCAGCAATAGTCACAGGACTGGAAAAGGTCAGTTTTCATTCCAATCTCAAAGAAGGGCCATGCCAAAGAATGTTAAAAACACCATATAATTGCACTCATTTCATGTGCTAGCAAGATTATGCTAAAAATCGTTTAAGCTATCCTAAGGCAATGGCAACCCACCCCAGTGTTCTTGCCTGGAGAATCCCAGGGACAGAAGAGCCTGGTAGGCTACCATCTCTCTGGTCGCACAGAGTTGGACACGACTAAAGCAACTTAGCAGCTAGCAGTACATCAACTGAGAACTTCCCAATGTACAAGCTGGATTTAGAAAAGGCACAAGAACCAGAGATCAAATTTCCTACATCTGTTGGGTCAGAGAAAAAGTGAAGTAATTCCAAAAAATCTGCTTCATGATGAAGGAAAAGTCTTTGACTGTGTGGATCACAACAAACTGTAAACAATTGATGGGACTACCAGACCACCTTACCTGACTCCTGAGAAGCCTGTGGGCAGGACAAGAATTGACAGTTAGAACTGGAAACAACAGAATGCTTCAAACTTGGGAACGGAGTATGTCAAGTCAATTTATATTTTCATCCTGCTTATTTAATTTATATGCAGAGTACATCATGCAAAATTCTGGGCTGGATGACTCACAAGATGGAATCAAGATTTCCAGGAAAACTATCGACAACCTCAAATATGTAGATGATACCACTTCAATGGCAGAAGGTGAAGAGAAACTAAAGAACCTTTTGATGAGGGTGAAAAGGAGAATGAGAAAGCTGGCTTAAAATTGAACATTCAAAAAACAAAGATCATGGCATTTGGTTTCCATCATTTCATGACAAATAGATGGTGAAAAACAAAACAGTGATAGATTTTATTTTCTTGGGCTCCAAAATCACTGAGGACAGTGACAGCAGCATGAAATTAAAAGACAGTTGCTCCTTGGAAGAAAAGCTATGACAAACCTAGGAAGCACATTAAAAAGCAGAGACATCATTTTGCTGACAAAGCAAAGGTTCATGTAATTAAAGCTATGGCTTTTCTAGTAATCACATATGGATGTGAGAGCTGAACCCTAAAGCAGGCTGAGCGCTGACGAATTGATACTTTCAGACTGTGGTGCTGGATAAAACTCTTTAGAGTCCCTTGGACAGCAAGGCCATGCAACCAGTCAATCTTAAAGGGAATCACAACTGAATACTCATTGGAAAGACTGATACTGAAAATGAAGCTTCAGTACTTTGGATACCTGATGTGAGGAGCCAACTCTTTGGAAAAGACCCTAATGTTGAGAAAGTTTGAGAGCAAGAGGAAAAGAGGGCAACTGAAGATGAGATGGTTGAATGGCATTATTGAGTCAATGAACATGATTTTGAGCAGATTCTGGGGGATACTCAAGGACAGGGAACCCTGGTATACTCTAGCCATGGGGTATCAAAGAGCTGGACATGATTTAGGGACTGAAAAACAACAATATTTGAATAATTTTATAGTTTGAAAGGGAGATAACGTGTAAAATATTTAAAAATGCTAATGGCTCACTAAATATATAAATGTTGGGATCCACTTAAATTTTATCTCACTTATGGAATTATGACTTTTGAAGTAAAGATAGAGCTAATAAAAATATTATAATAGTAATAGATATAAATTGCTTTTACAGGCTTTATATCACACTCAAGTAATTAAAGTATCTTAATTTCTGATTTTGTAGTTCTCCAAGTCACTTAGAACAAGGTGTATTATTCAATGGAAATAAATATGAATTTGTCATTAAAATTAGATAAGCAGCATCAACCTTAAGCCCAGACAAAGTTATGTGTGATTTTAGTGGTACCAGACGCAGGTTTATAATTTATTACCAAAAAAAAAAAAAAATCTTAACCTCCCTCCCAACAGGTGGTAGTATTGAACAATTTAATTATATTTTATTTAAAAGAGGACAATCCTTTAATTATATGATTAAAAATAGGGAGAACTGTTCTAGGAGCTATGAAAGTAACTTTAAATTTATGATGAAATAACTGACAGGGACATATTCAAAAGCAGATTTCAATCTAAGTTATACTATGAGGAGACTTTAATAGATAAATTTTTCTTCATAAATGTCTCTGTTAGGTAGCATCTGTATAAGGTCTCAAATTCGATTTAGATGTGTGTAATGCTTTCTTGGAAACAGTAATAAGGACACTGAAAATTGCTGCCCATGTATTAGCAACCCAGATAGCAAATTTGAAATGAAGAACAAGGTCTCCATCTTGGCCTTCTATATTAATAATACTGTTTATCAGATCTTGATATTAACTAAATAATATTTATACAACTTCTGTATTATACAGCCTAATGTATATGCATATTTTAGTCTCAATGTTCAGAAATTATCTGTGTTGTTCTTGCTATTTATCTGCATAATTCTTCTACATTTCCAACTTGTCAAATAGAATTAGTAACTAAGCCCAGAATGACATATTCTTATATCTAGGACTCTCTTAGTTATCAGTACGGAAATTGATTGACTTTCAGGAATTCATTTGATGTTCCTTGTTGATAATACAAAGTAAGTGGGATGCATGATATGTGTTTTTTTAATTTCATTAAGAATGAGAGTATATTCAGTTGATATAATTCTTTCAAATCTCATTTATTTGACTCTTCTTTATGGCATTTGACAGCAAAAAGTAAGAGAAAATTGAATGCAATAAGTAGTTTCTCACCTCTTTGAAAGGCAATTTTGGCACATTATCAAGAAAGTTAAAGTGTTTTATTTTCTGTGTTTTTCCTCTGAGAGGAATGAAAAA
>SJYC01118723.1:0-11713 GCA_006408675.1 Madoqua kirkii
AATGTCAATTTCCTACTCTGGCACAAACATATTTTGTAAATATATTTTTAATACGTATTTAAGGTATTTGCCAAGGTCTTGGCTACATTATCATCCCTTCCCTCTAATGCTAATTGATATTCATATTTTCTCAATCTACTAAAGCAATACATAATTTTAATGGGTCATTCATCTTTAAATTGTGAAATGATAATTTTAAATGCAAATATGCATTTAATGCATATACAGAAACATCAGCACTACACATTTATGTTTTGTAGCTTGACATGCATAGACTTTTTTTTTCCTATCCAAACTGTATAGCAATCGTGCACAATACTAATGCAATTGTGTTCATTTCATTTCTTGATAACACAGTCTACCAATACTCTTTACCTTTGCTTACTGATCTTTGGATAGTAAAGAAGCCGGGTGCAATGCAGGAGACATGGGTTCAATCCCTGGGTCAGGAAGATCCCCTGGGTCAGGAAGATCCCAGTCCAGTGTTCCTGCCTGGAGAATTCCATGGACAGAGGAGCCTGGCAGGATATGGTCCAAGAGGTTACAAAGAGTAGGACACAACTGAGTGACTGGCACTTTCACTTTCAGTAAGGAAGGCCAGAGAGAAGGAGCTATACTTCACAAACTTTCCCTTTCCCTGTATATCATAATTTTCAGCATAGTGGTTGGATAATATAGGGCAGTAACATAAAAAAGAAAGGATATGATAGGGTTTAGGTTATTCTCTTTTCTTAGAATGTCACTTCCTTCTTCTAGCTTGGGTTGAAATAGAAAGCATGTTTTCTCAGCACTGTCAACATCTCTGCTTATTCCTTGGGTGGTTTACCAGGCTTATCTTGTACCCATTTAAGTCCTGCTGTACACTCACACATTGTGATCAATGCAAATGTGTACTCATGCAACATCACAAATGCTACATGAGAATAGAGACAAGAGCAAGCTATAGTAAACAAGCATACTGCACATAGCTCTTCTGTGTACATGCATGTCCTGCTGTCCCAGGGGACTTGACTTACAACACTTAACATTCAAAATAAAGTTACTGATTTGTGCATGATAATTTAAACCTCCGAACTCCCCCCAAGCTATTATGTGTAAAGTAAGCTGCAGGATGTATTATGCAGTGCAGGGAATGTAACCAGCATTTTATGATGACTGTAAGTGGAGTATAACCTTTGAGGATTATGAGTCACTGTGTTGTACATCTGTAATTTGTGTGGTGTTGTGCAGTGTTCTTGCCTGGAAAATCCCAGGGACTGGGGAGCCTGGTGGGCTGCCATCTATGGGGTCACACAGAGTCAGACACGACTAAAGTGACTTAGCAGTAGCAGCAGCAGTACAATTGTAACTCAATAAAAAATAATAATTAATAAATAAATTATCAGGCATTTCAATGTAGTGACAGGAAGATTCTAAAAACAACATAGAACTCTTGAACAGGGGACCATGTGCAAATGCCTAGGTCGTATGCATATGGGTTGGCTTTGTCTACATCATAGCTCAGATCTCTCTTGGTACTTACAGACAATACAGATAGCCCCATAGCAATTTAAAGTTTTTCTCTTCCTTCCTTTTTCAATCCATTCCTCCTTCCCTCTTCCTTTCTGTAAGTATGTCGTAAATATAGACTACCTTAAATGTACTGCCTTCACCCTCTTTGCTCCTGACTTCTCTGGTCCTTCCTTCCTCATATGTTATAGGTGTCAGTTCATCTTTCTAACTTGCCTTTAACCTCCAGATCTGGGACCTTTCAACGGCATATACTACTATACTTATCATATCATATTTTATACAGTACTGGACTTTTTGTCTGGAAGACCACCAGTGTGTCCACTTCTGAAAAAGTCCCTTGGCCTATTATGTCCACCATTAATTTTTCATTACTTAAGAGAATGTGGCATACTGTACATTTTCAATAAAATATGATGAAAGAATGACTTTATTTTGTGCCCTCATTTTAAAAAATAGAATATCAGGAAATGCTATTTCAGGGAAAATTAACAATGTAATTTGAAAGGGGAAAGCATTGTACTATTTTAGATACTCAGTTCTGTCTTTTGAAACCAATCCATGGGTTTTTAAACAGCCTTTAGCTATTCAAAATGTTTTGGTTATTTTGGAACATATAAGCTCTCAGAAGATTATTTTCAAGATGAACTCTTATTGCATTATTTTTATTATTGATCATGTATATTTAGCATTTTAACTTATAAAAATCTATCAGCAAGTTGTTTCTTTTTTTTTTTCCAGTTCAGTTTAGTTTACTTCAGTCACTAAGTTGTGTCCAACTCTTTGTGACCCCATGAATCGCAACACGCTAGGCCTCCCTGCCCATCACCAACTGCCGGAGTTCACTCAAACTCACATCCATTGAGACGGTGATGCCATCCAGCCCTCTCATCCTCTGTCGTCCCCTTCTCCTCCTGCCCACAATCTCTCTCAGCATCAGAGTCTTTTCCAGTAAGTCAACTCTTTGCATGAGGTGGCCAAAGTACTATAGATTCAGCTTCAACATCAGTCCTTCCAATGAGCACTCAGGACTGATCTCCTTTAAAATTGACTAATTGGATCTCCTGGCAGTCCAAGGGACTCTCAAGAATATTCTCCAACACCACAGTTCAAAAGCATCAGTCCTTCAGCACTCAGCCTTCTTCACAGTCCAACTCTCACATCCGTACATGACTACTGGAAAAACCATAACCTTGATTAGATGGACCTTAATCGGCAAAGTAATATCTCTGCTTTTGAATATGCTATCTAGGCTGGTCATTAACTTTCCTTCCAAGGAGTAAGCGTCTTTTAATTTCATGGCTGCAATTACCATATGCAGTGATTTTGGAGCCCCCCCAAAATAAAGTCTGACACTGTTTCCACTGTTTCCCCATCTATTTCCCATGAAGTGATGGGATCAGATGTCATGATCTTCATTTTTTGAATGTGAAGCTTTCAGCCAACTTTTTCACTCTCTTTCACTTTTGTCAAGAGGCTTTTTAGCTCTTCTTCACTTTCTTCCATAAGGATGGTGTCCTCTGCATTTCTGAGGTTAATGATATTTCTCCCGGCAATCTTGATTCCAGCTTGTGTTTCTTCCAGTCCACCATTTCTCATGGTGTACTCTGCATATAAGTTAAACAAGCAGGGTGACAGTATACAGTCTTGACATACTCCTTTTTCTATTTGGAGCCAGTCTATTGTTCCATGTCCAGTTCTAACTGTTGCTTGCTGATCTGCATATAGGTTTCTCAAGAGACAGGTCAGGTGGTCTGGTATTCCAATCTCTTCCAGAATTTTCCACAGTTTATTGTGGAAGTCACTAAAATTGGTATTTAATGCTTTACTTCTTCATATTTCATTCTATAAGAATGCAAACATTATTGAAGGAAAATTATAAACATTTTTTAAATGTGTACAATGGGAAAATTGGCAGTATGCTTTAATAATAGCATAATAAGAATTTCCAGCTGAGGTCTTTATAATTTTGTAAAACAAAAGTTTTGTAAGAGTACAAAGGTAGTTTTTCCTCTTTTTTTTTTTTGACAGTCTATTAGTTACAGCAGTTTAAGGTTCACAGTGAAATTTATCACAGTAATAAATTTTTTTCTAAAATTATTAAAAATTTTTATTCATTGAACCAAGGATGAGATGGCTGGATGGCATCACTGACTCAATGGACATGAGTTTAAGTGAACTCTGGGAGTTTGTGATGGGCATGAAGGCCTGGCTTGCTGTGATTCATGGGGTCTCAAAGAGTCAGACACGATTGAGTGACTGCACTGAACTGAACTGAACAGCATTTTGGACTTTTCTGTTGACTATGATGGCTACTCCACTTCTTCTAAGGGATTCTTGCCCACTGTAGTAGATATCATGGAGATGTGTATAAGAGACAGAGGGTAGTCTGCCTGAATCCTATTAACAATGTATACTTTGGCATTTAAAACTGATATAATATTTCAGCAGCTTGAAAATTTTAATACACTTCCATATGAAATGGTATATAAAATGTTCATGTACTTCAAAATACAGATGAGTTAATATTGCTTAATTAGCATCAATTTAATTGCTTTAAGGAGCAAAACATTCTTTTTCTTTGATTTAATTGTATTAGAACAGATGGGTGGCACATGACCATTCAATGTGCAATTTTTTTAACATTTAATTACCAAAGCCATACTAGGCTAGAGTATGCATACTAGAAAGGATGGTAGCCATGTATCATATTTCTGATCTTCTTATCTCTCTAGTAACCTTTCTCCACAACTTCTCCCAAACTTTCCTCTTTCAAAGGAAGAGAGTCTTTGATTGCATGTACCATATGATCCTGCAATCATACTCCTTATTGTTTACCCAAAAAATCGAAACTCTTATGTCCACACAAAAACCAGCAAGTGGATGTTTTGAGCAGTTTTATTCATAGTTGCTAAAACATGGAACAAACCATGTCCTTCCAAAGGTGAAGAAATAAACTGTGGTACATCCAAACAGTGAAATGCCATTCAGTGTTACAAAAAGAAATGATGTATTAAGACATAAAATGAAATAAAGGAAACATACATACAATTATAAGTGAAAGAAGACAATCTGTAAAGGCTACGTACTGTATGATTCCATGTACAATTGGCCCTTGAACAACACAGGAGTTATGGGCTCCCACCTTCCGCTCAGTCAAAAATTTGTGTATGAATATAGTCCTTGTTATTCCTCCATATCCTCAGATCCACATCCTCATCCTCTGATTCAACCAACTATAAATTTTGTAGTGTAGCATTGTAGTATTTACCATGGGGGGGTGGGGGGGGAGGAGAAGCCTATGTAAGTAGACACTTGCAGTGCAAATTCATGTTGATCAAGGGTCAACTGTATACAACATTCTAAGAAAGGTAAAACCAAGAGACAGTAAAAAGATCAATGGTTATTAGGGGACATGGAGTAGGCAGGGAAGAATTGAAGGAGCACAGTTTTAGAGCAGTGAAACTACTCTATATAATACAATAAAGTTGGGTTCATATCATTGTACATTTGTCCAAACCCTCTATAGAGCTTAAAAAATGAAGACTAACACCTAGTGTAGTCTTTGGGTTATAGCAATGTGTCTATGCAGGTTTATTATGATTCTGGTGGAGGACACTGATAATAAGGAAGGCTATGCATGTGTGGTGCATGGGTGTATATGGGAAATATTTGCATTTTCCACTTAATTTTTTAATAAGCATAAAAGTGCACTAAAAATTAAAGTTTACTTTTACAAAGTTGTGACTTGAAATAAATTCATTCTTTTTCCATCTATTTGACATTGTAAGGGGGTACTTATGCTACATCCAGCTCTCTACAACCTGGGATTGACAATGAGGGTCTCTTAGAAAATTAGTTTCTCTGGAGAAGTTTCCCAACTGATAATTTAAAATTTGAATTATACAGTCTCATTTATTTTGCGATATTTTTAAGAATTTTTTTAAAGGTAACTGTGCTTTCATGTTGAGTTCACAATACAGAGTGACTCTGCATCAGTTCAGTTCAGTTCAGTTCAGTTGCTCATAGATTGCAGCACACCAGGCATCCCTGTCCATCACCAGAGCCCAAAGTTTACTCAAACTCATGTCTGTTGAGTCAGTGATACCATACAACAATCTCATCCTCTGTCATCCCCTTCATCTCCTGCCCTCAATCTTTACCAGCATCAGGGTATTTTCAAAGGAGTCAGCTCTTCGCATCAGGTGGCCAAGCACTGGAGTTATAGCTTCAGCATCAGTCCTTCCAAAGAACATCCAGGACTGATCTCCTTTAGCATGGACTGGTTGCATCCTGTTGCAGTCCAAGGGACTCTCAAGAGTCTTCTCCAACACCACAGTTCAAAAGCATCAATTTTTCAGTGCTCAGCTTTCTTTATCGTCCAAGTCTTACATCCATACATGACTACTGGAAAAACTATAGCCTTGACTAGATGGACCTTAGTCAGCAAAGTAATGTCTATGCTTTTGAATATGCTATCTAGGTTGGTCATACATTTCCTTCCAAGGAGTTAGCATCTTTTAATTTCATGGCTTCAGTCATAATCTGCAGTGATTTTGGAGCCCCCCCCCCCCACAAATAAAGGCTGTCACTGTTTCCACATCTATTTGACATGAAGTGATGGGACCAGATGCTATGATGTTAATTCCCTGAATGCTGTGTTTTAAGCCAACATTTTCATCCTCCTCTTTCACTTTCATCAAGGGCTATTTAGTTCTTCTTTGCTTTGTGCCATAAGGGTGGGATCGTCTGCATATCTGAGCTTATTGATATTTCTCTTGGTAATCTTGATTCCAGCTTGTGCTTCATCCAGCCAAGTGTATCTCATGATGTGCATTGCATATGAGTTACATAAGTCAAGTGACAATATACAGATTTGATGTACTCTTTTTCCTTTTTGAAACCAGTCTGTTGTTCCATGCCCAGTTTTAACTTTTGCTTGCTGACCTGCATACAGAGGCAGTTCAGGTGGTCTGGTATTCCCATCTCTTTCAGAATTTTCCACAGTTTATTGTGATTCACACAAAGGCTTTGGCATAGTCAATAAAACAGAAATGGATATTTTTTTGGAACTCTTGTTTTTTCAAAGATTCAGTGAATGTTGGCAATTTGATCTCTGGTTCCTCTGACTTTTCTAAAACGAGCTTGACATCTGAAAGTTCACAGTTCATGTACTACTGAAGCCTGGCTTGGAGAATTTTGAACATTACTAGCCTGTGAGATGATTGCAATTGTGTGATAGTCTGAGCATTTTTTGGCATTGCCTTTCTTTGGGATTTGAATGAAAACTGACCTGTACCAGTCCTGTGGCCACTGCTGAGCTTTCCAAATTTGCTTGCATATTGAATGCAATATTTTCACAGCATCATCTTTTAGCATTTTTACGATTTGAAATAGCTCAACTGGAACTCCATCACCTCCACTAGCTTTTTTCAAGTGATGCTTCCTAAGGCTCATTTGACTTTATCGTCCAAGTCTTACATCCATACATGACTACTGGAAAAACCATAGCCAGGATATCTGACTCTAGGTGAGTGATCACACCATTGTGATGATATAGATCGTGATGATATTTTTTGTACAGTTCTTTTGTGTATTATTGCCACCTCTTCTTGGTATCTTCTGCTTCAGTTAGGTCCATACCATTTCTGTCTTTTATTGTGCCAATCTTTACATGAAACGTTCCCTTGATATCTCTAATTTTCTTGAAGAGATCTCTAGTCTTTGCCATTGTATTGTTTTCCTCTATTTCTTTGCATTGATCACTGAGAAAATCTTTCTTGTCTCTCCTTGCTGTTCTTTGGAATTCTGCATTCAAATGGGAATATCTTTCCCTTTCTCCTTTGTTTTTCCATTCTGTTCTTCTCACAGCCATTTGTAAGGCCGCCTCAGATAGCTATTTTGCATTTTTTTTCATTTCTTTTTCTTGGGGATTGTCTTGATCCCTTTTTCCTGTACAATGCCATGAACCTCCATCCAGAGTTCATCAGGGATTCTATCAGATCTAGTCCTTTAAATCTGTTTTTCACTTCCACTGTATAATCATAAGGGATTTGATTTAGGTCATACCTGAATGTTCTAGTGGTTTTCCCTAAATTCTCCAAGTCTGAATTTGGCAGTAAGGACTTCACAATCTGAGCCACAGTCAGCTCCTAGTCTTATTGTTGGTGACTGTATAGAGCTTCTCCATCTTTGGCTGCAAAGAATATAAACAGTCTGATTTCATTGTTGACCATCTACTGATGTCCATGTGTAGAATCTTCTCTTGTGTTGTTGGAAGAGGGAGTTTGTAATGACTAGTGCATTCTCTTGGCAAAACTCTATTAGCCTTTGCCCTGCTTCATTCTGTACTCACTCCAAAGCCAAAATTGCCTTTTATGCCAGGTGTTTCTTGACTTCCTACTTTTGCATTCCAGTCCACTATAATAAAAAGGACATCTTTTTTTTTTTTTTTTTTTTAGTGTTGATTCTGAAAGGTCTTCTAGGTCTCCATAGAACTGTTCAACTTCAGCTTCTTCAGCATTATTGGTTGGGACATAGACTTAGAATACCATGATATTGAATGATTTGCCTTGGAAACGAACAGACATCATTTCTGTCATTTTTGAGACTGCATCCAAATGTGAAAAAGTTGGCTTAAAACTGAAAATTCAGAAAACTAAGATCATGGCATCTGGTCCCATCACTTCAAGGGGAAATAGATGGGGAAACAGTGGAAATAGTGTCAGACTTTATTTTGGGGTGCTCCAAAATCACTGCAGATGGTGATTGCAGCCATGAAATTAAAAGACGCTTACTCCTTGGAAGGAAAGTTATGACCAACCTAGATAACATACTCAAAAGCAGAGACATTACTTTGCCAACAAATGTCCAAATAGTCAAGGCTATGGTTTTTCCAGAGTTTCTGCATGGATGTGAGAGTTGGACTGTGAAGAAACTTGAACAATGAAGAATTGATACTTTTGAATTGTGGTATTGGAGAAGACTCTTGAGATTCCAGTCCACTATAATAAAAAGGACATCTTTTTTTTTTTTTTTTTTTAGTGTTGATTCTGAAAGGTCTTCTAGGTCTCCATAGAACTGTTCAACTTCAGCTTCTTCAGCATTATTGGTTGGGACATAGACTTAGAATACCATGATATTGAATGATTTGCCTTGGAAACGAACAGACATCATTTCTGTCATTTTTGAGACTGCATCCAAATGTGAAAAAGTTGGCTTAAAACTGAAAATTCAGAAAACTAAGATCATGGCATCTGGTCCCATCACTTCAAGGGGAAATAGATGGGGAAACAGTGGAAATAGTGTCAGACTTTATTTTGGGGTGCTCCAAAATCACTGCAGATGGTGATTGCAGCCATGAAATTAAAAGACGCTTACTCCTTGGAAGGAAAGTTATGACCAACCTAGATAACATACTCAAAAGCAGAGACATTACTTTGCCAACAAATGTCCAAATAGTCAAGGCTATGGTTTTTCCAGAGTTTCTGCATGGATGTGAGAGTTGGACTGTGAAGAAACTTGAACAATGAAGAATTGATACTTTTGAATTGTGGTATTGGAGAAGACTCTTGAGAGTCCCTTGGACTTCAAGGAAATCCAACCGGTCCATTCTAAAGGAGATCAGTCCTGAGTGTCCATTGGAAGGGCTGATGTTGAAGCTGAATCTCCAGTACTTTGGCCACCTCATGTGAAGCATTGACTCATTGGAAAAGACTCTGATGATGGGAGGGATTGGGGGCAGGAAGAGAAGGGGAGGACAGAGGATGAGATGGCTGGATGGCATCACTGACTCAATGGACATGAGTTTAAGTGAACTCTGGGAGTTTGTGATGGGCATGAAGGCCTGGCTTGCTGTGATTCATGGGGTCTCAAAGAGTCAGACACGATTGAGTGACTGCACTGAACTGAACTGAACAGCATTTTGGACTTTTCTGTTGACTATGATGGCTACTCCACTTCTTCTAAGGGATTCTTGCCCACTGTAGTAGATATCATGGTCATCTGAGTTATATCACCCATTCCAGTCCGTTTTAGTTAGCTGATTCCTAAAATGTCAATATTCACTATTGCCATATCCTGTTTTACCACTTCCAAATTGCCTTGATTTAATGTACCTAATATCCCAAGTTCCTCTACAATATTGCTCTTACAGCATCAGATCTAGCTTTCATCATGAGTTACATCCACAACTGGGTTTTGTTTTGCTTTGGCTCCATCTCTTCGTTCTTTCTAGAGTTATTTCTCAACTGATTTCTAGTATCATATTGGGCACCCACTGACCTGGGGAGTTCATCTTTCAATGTCCTATCTTTTGTCTTTTCATACCGTTCATGGGGTTTTCAAGGCAAGAAGCTGAAGTGATATGGGGGTTTTCAAGGCAAGAAACTGAAGTGGTTTGCCACTCTCTTCTCCAGTGGACCACATTTTGTCAGAACTCTTCACCATGACCCATCCATCTTGGATGTCTCTACACGGCATGGCTCATAGTTTCTTTGAGTTAGACAAGGCTGTGGAGTGGCAAGCAGCTGAGAGGAGATACCCCACATCCTGGATCAGGAACGGCAGCTGCATTTTGTTGCAGCAGCCTTCAAGAGATTTTATATAACTGTCACCAAGTTTCCCAAAGTGGCAGTATCTTGCATAACATAATACAAAATTACAATCAGGATATTTTTGTTAATAAATTCAGTGATTTCACAAGTTTTCTATGTACTCATTTCTTTCTGTATACATGTGTATATTTTTTAATAATATTATTACTTGTGTAGATTTTGGCCATCAATGTCAAGATAAAGAAAAGACAATTTCATCATAAAGATCCCATATTCTATCCTTTTACAGAGACAGTTACCTATTTTCCATCATCCTTCTCCTGTACCTATAACCCCTGGAACTCACTAGTTGCTCTAATTTTGTAAATTCAGGAGTGTTTTGTGTTTGGTTCATAAGTTTTGTAATTTTGTGCCTGTTTGTTTGTTTGTTTTTTACTCAGCCCAATTAATTTGAGATCTATCTAAATTAATTTTTGTATAAGTAATCTATTTTTATTTTTGTTTAGTGTTCTATGAAATAAGTGTACCACAGTTGGTAATCACTGGCCTGATGATGGACATTTGGGTTTCATCCGTACTTTCCAGTGTGTCTGTAGGATTTTACTTTCTTACCAACAATGTATCTGTAATTCACTTGCCTCATATGTTCATCACATTTGATGTTACTACTATTTTAAACTTATTATAATTACTTTTATCTTGGCTATGCTGATATATGTGATATACCAGTATTTCATTTTGGTTATGATTTGCATTTCTTTGAAGTCAATAGTGCCAAACATCTTTTCTTGTTATTTACCACCATTTACATTTCTGTATAAACATCTGTTTCTCTCTTTTGCTCATTTTAAATTGGACTTTTTTTAATTACTGAGTTTTGACAGCTTTTTTGTATGCTATGTGTAAGTACTTTATTGGATATTTACAAATATTTTCACCCAGTTGGTGTTTCAACCTTTCATCTTCTTCACAACAAATTTTGTAGAGGCAATGGTCTTACTTTTCATGAGATTGTTAAATTGTCCTTTTATGGATCATGCTTTTGGTGTCAAGTCTAAGATTTTTTTTTTTTTTTGTCTTTTTACAGATGAAAAAAAAAAAAAAAAAGATTGGTCATCTGATGTAAACAGCTGACTCATTGGAAAAGTCCCTAGTGCCGAGATAGATTGAGGGCAGAAAGAGAAGAGGGCATCAGAGGATGAGAGGCTGGATGGCATCACTGATGCAATGGACATGACCTTGGGCAAATTTCAGGAAACGGTGATGAACAGAGGGGTCTGGGGTGCAGTCGCAAAGAGTCGGACACATTTGAGCACTTCACCTGAACTGAACTGATTTGTTGATTTTCCATTCTGTTCCTTTGTTTTCTGTCAGTCTTTCTCCACCAATAAGACACTATTGTGGTTAGAGTAGCTATATAGTAACCCTTATCATTTGATTGTGTGAGTCCTTCCAACATATTATTCTTTGTTAAAATAATTTTAGTTGTTCCAGATCACTCCATACACATTTTAAAATAAATTTACCTATATCTTCCTAAGATTTTGATAAGAATTGCATTGAACCTACCCATCAGTTTGAAGATAATTGACATTTATACTATGTTGAATCTTGTAATATATAAACATAATATGTCTCTCAACTTATTT
>SJYC01118724.1:0-13712 GCA_006408675.1 Madoqua kirkii
TGCTTAAAGTTTGTTTTCTATACATATATATTTGTATTATATAGAAAGCTATTAAATTTTGTCACTTTGCTAAATTTATTTATTAGTCCTAGGAATAAACTTCTATAGATTCTTGAGATTTTCTAAGTAGAACAATCACATAATCTGCAAATAGAGACAATTTTATTTCTTTCGTATGAATCTATATTCTTTTAATTTTTTTTCTTGCCTTAATATAGCTAGAATTTGCAGTACTATGTTGAATGGGAGTGACTCCTGGATGGTTATTTTATCTTGTTCCTGATCTTAGACAGAAAGCATTCATTCTTTTACTGTTAAACATAATGTTAACTGTGAAACTTTGGGTAGTTACTTTTCATTATAATGTAGATGTTGCTCTTTCTTTCTAGTTTGCCAGGTGTTTTTTTTTTTATCATAAATGTTAGATTTTACCAAATTTTTTTCTAATTTATCTTGCCATAGAGTGGCAAACTGATAGCTTCCCATCTGATACGCGGTCTCTGAAAGAGGAGATTTAACTCTGAGACCAAAAACAGTCTCAGTCACTCAGAGTTTTGTGTATATTTTTATTTAAAGTGACAGAAAATGCTTCTGACATAGACATCAGAAGGGGACTGGAGAGTACCCTCCTCACTAATTTAAGAGGGGCATTGTATACTTTCCAAATGGCTGCTGAGAACAGATAAAAAGAATACCTCAAGGTTGTTAGAGTTCCATCAGATCCTTTCCCAAGGCATACATCCTGAGATAACTTCAGTACAAAATTAGCCAGAGAGAACGGGTTCTGAGCAACCTTTCTGGATGAGATATACTGTTGCTGTGTAATCAGGGGTACAAGTCTTGAGAAACAGATTTCCAGGCAAGATTTGTTACAGTTATAATCATTATCATAGAGTCTAAGAAAGAATAAAGGGGTCTGAGAAAAGCATTTTCCATAAGTAAGATCTATTACTACTATGTAGTCCCTTGGACTGCAAGGAGATCCAACCAGTCCATTCTAAAGGAGATCAGTCCTGGGTGTTCTTTGGAAGGAATGATGCTAAAGCTGAAACTCCGATAACTTTGGCCATCTCATGTGAAGAGTTGACTCATTGGAAAAGACTGATGCTGGGAGGGATTGGGGTCAGGAGGAGAAGGGGAGGACAGAGGATGAGATGGCTGGATGGCATCACCCACTCAATGGACATGAGTTTGAGTGAACTCTGGGAGTTCGTGTTGGACAGGGAGACCTAGCGTGCTGCAGTTCATGGGGTCGCAAAGAGTTGGACACGACTGAGAGACTGAACTAAACAGAACTGAACTGATTCATTACTTCTAGGCCTAAAGAAAGGCCAGTTCCCTGGCAAGATACTTTGTTGCACAGAGCTTAAGGAAATCTGAGGGAGAAGGTTTATCTCCTTCTTAAGGGGGCCTGGACTGCCTAAGCTTTAACTCTCTCAAAGCATCATGAATAACTATCTTAGGTGAAAATTTTAACCTCATATTGCTATGGGAAAACTCTCTGTCCTATGTCCTTCAGCCTTGTTTCTTGATTTGGAAAAAAGAAGAAAAAAGGAATTTAGAAAATCCTTTATCAGTCAGATAACCACAATGGCAGACTCTAGCCTTGAAGTAAAATTGTATGCTAAGTTTGCTGCAAAATTTTATGTTATATTTTTAGTCAGAAACTTAAATTCATTCTTTCATTCTCATATTTCCTAATGATCCTTCTTCAATTTTTCAGATTAATGTCTTGAGCTAAACAGGGAGCTGGTTACACACTGAGAAAAGATAAAGAGAATATGTTCATAATTTCCAAAATATTAATCCTTCCCTTTCAAATAGCTACTTTAGGGAGATTAAGTTTTGAATTAAAGTTATAAGAGATTACATGAAAATTTACATATTTCTTAAGATTCTTTGATATTTGGTTTTCAAGTAGGCATTAAAGACAATTGACTTATTGGTCACAAGTGAATTTTTCTCTGCCTCCTTCTCAGTATAATCTATCACACAAGAAAAATAACAACTTTGAACTGTTTCTAGAAATGTCTTGTAGATATAGTGATGGAAAAACAAAATTCTCTGAATAAACACCTACACCATACTTATCTGGGAGTTTTTTGTTTGTTTGTTTGTTTTGAATTTAGTGGCAATTTAGAAAAAGGTCAAGTTTCAAAAACTCAATTTTCCTATGGATAAATTTTGTAAGTACTATGTGTGACTAAGACCTACCCATAAATCGTTTTAGTTATTAAAACAGAGAAAGATATTTAGGCATTCTGTTATGGAAGCTTATTATTTCTCTATCATCTATTTCTTAAAAGGAGTTGCCGTTGATGATTTTAAAATTATAAAAATGTGTTGTCTGTATTTGGAAGGACAGTAGAGAAAGTCTAGTGCAGGGATCAGTGAAATGTAGCCTGTGTTCAAAACATTTTTGCAAATAAAGTTTTATTGGACTACAATAAATCGTGTATATATTGCCCATGGTTTCATTCATTCCACAGCAGCAAAGTTGAGTAGTAGAGACAAAGACCATAGGCCTCATAAAACAAAACCAAAAATTTACTATCTGGCCTTTAGCAATGTTTGCCAACCTTAGGTCTTGTTGAAATTTTTATCTTTATAGATAAGGACTGATCTTACAAATTAACTTTCAAAACAGAATTAATGATTTCCTGAGTTTAAAATACAGCATTAAATATCCATATTTATATTTATATATAGAGTGTAGAGTACAGTAATTGGATTTTTGGTGTTTTTTTTCTAAAAAAAAAACCAAACCTAAATTTTAAATTATATAGTATATTGTAGATATGCATTATATATAAATTATACATGATTTATATATAATGTGTGTGAATATATATATATACATATACATATAGTTATATGTTACATAAAGACTTTGATGTATGATGCACGCTGAGATGCTCAACCCAAACTGTCCTTCAAAAGTGAAAGACAGATAAGACTGATTCCTCCAGCTTCTGGATACCTTACCAGAAGAAAACCCTTATTTATCAGATACCTTCAGGAACTAACTGAGCTGAACAGAGTTACCTATCCAAGGTCAAGTCTGGTTCCTGGGTGGCTGGAATCAAGCATAGAGATAGTAAAAGCCTGATCCCAATTAAACCAACTCGGGAAAATGCCACAGGAATATTCCTGCTTCCCAGCTCCTCATCAAGTGGGGTCGGTGAAGGAGGCTTTTACTGAGGGAGCACTGCAGCTCAGTTTCTCCCAGGGCCCAGTTGTGCTTCCCTCTTTCCTTCTTCTTCCCTTCTATAGGTACTGATATTAAGCACAGTCTCTAGAAAGCCTCTTGCTGGCTAATTTCTATCTCAGAATCTATTTCCCTTGATATCTATGCTGGTAAGTTGCCATTCATACAATAAAGAGAAAGAGCATTCCCAAATCAGTTTGTGAGGTTGAACTATCAGACACTTACTTGATGTTTTTATCCAAAAACACCTATTTAGTAAGAATACACTGCCTTTCATGAATGTAGTTTTTCCTACTTCTTTGTAAAAAAGTTTCATCAGTTATCAGGTGTAGTTCATTTTCTGCTGTAAGTTAGTAATGCAATTATTGACATTCATGCCTTTGGTAAGTGAACTCTAGGATGCTGAAAATCGTTCAACATCTCTCTGTCTCTTATACTGTCAAGCAAGGAGGATGTGCTGGTCCCTTTTAACTACCATGTTGCTAACAACAGTGATTAATGAAAACTGAGAACAGATAAATGTGTGAATATATATATATACATATACATATAGTTATATGTTACATAAAGACTTTGATGTATGATGCACGCTGAGATGCTCAACCCAAACTGTCCTTCAAAAGTGAAAGACAGATAAGACTGATTCCTCCAGCTTCTGGATACCTTACCAGAAGAAAACCCTTATTTATCAGATACCTTCAGGAACTAACTGAGCTGAACAGAGTTACCTATCCAAGGTCAAGTCTGGTTCCTGGGTGGCTGGAATCAAGCATAGAGATAGTAAAAGCCTGATCCCAATTAAACCAACTCGGGAAAATGCCACAGGAATATTCCTGCTTCCCAGCTCCTCATCAAGTGGGGTCGGTGAAGGAGGCTTTTACTGAGGGAGCACTGCAGCTCAGTTTCTCCCAGGGCCCAGTTGTGCTTCCCTCTTTCCTTCTTCTTCCCTTCTATAGGTACTGATATTAAGCACAGTCTCTAGAAAGCCTCTTGCTGGCTAATTTCTATCTCAGAATCTATTTCCCTTGATATCTATGCTGGTAAGTTGCCATTCATACAATAAAGAGAAAGAGCATTCCCAAATCAGTTTGTGAGGTTGAACTATCAGACACTTACTTGATGTTTTTATCCAAAAACACCTATTTAGTAAGAATACACTGCCTTTCATGAATGTAGTTTTTCCTACTTCTTTGTAAAAAAGTTTCATCAGTTATCAGGTGTAGTTCATTTTCTGCTGTAAGTTAGTAATGCAATTATTGACATTCATGCCTTTGGTAAGTGAACTCTAGGATGCTGAAAATCGTTCAACATCTCTCTGTCTCTTATACTGTCAAGCAAGGAGGATGTGCTGGTCCCTTTTAACTACCATGTTGCTAACAACAGTGATTAATGAAAACTGAGAACAGATAATGGTAATGATAGGGAAGAAGTTCAATGATACCTGACTGCCCATCAGCATTTCTCCTTTGAATTCTAAGGTTTTTTTTTTTTTTTTTTTGCTTTTTCTATTTTAAGTCTTACCCATACAGAAAGAAAAAAGTAGATGGTTAGCCTAAATTCAGCTGAAATTATGGTTTTGCTTAGATATTAATGATTACTGCATTTAATTTAACTGAGAATTGAAGTGTTTGAGCTGCTAAAGTGTGCAATAGAAATGGAAAGGCTGCTTGGGAGAAAAAAAAACAACACAAGTTATAATTTATTTTTTTCTGCTATCTTCTGACATTTTTAGTAGTTTATGCCAACTGAATGGCTTTACAAATAAAGCTAAACAAATAAAAGTGAATGGGGTATAGAAAGAAATGCTTAAGTGGCCCTGTCAAAGATAGAGTGACAAAGTATTGTAAATATTTGGCATGTTCTGTAATACGTGGCACTCAATCAAAAGCTATTTAAACTTTAAAAAGACTAGAAACACAATAAAATTGAATGGAGCTACTTCTGTTTTATCTGTTTCCATAAAGTGTTTTATTGTACTTTTTTCAGATGTGGATTTTTAACTTCGAAATCCACATATAAACATTAGCTTTAAATGTGTCATCAAAATTTGTACCACTAGTACATGCACAAAGTTTAATAGTATTTAGATTTATTCTGGCTCATACAATTTAAACTGAAAGCTTCTTGGAAAATTACTGCTCTTTCTTACTCCTGTAAATAAGTAGAAATTCTCTATAATCTACTAACTGAGGTTAAATTATATCTCTTAAACATATAAGCAACTATCTTAGAAAATTAAAACAATGTTATGAAGTGCATAGGCAGATGGTTGTCATCAAAGGTTTTGGTTTGTGGTACTACTTAATTTTTATAAAAGTTGTATATGAAAGTTTTACATTCCCATTCAAAATCAGAAAAGTAAACTTGAAGAGTGTTAGGCAAAAGAAATGAGTAGTCTTGGTTAGACTTCAGAAAGAAAGCAGAGCAGCCTCTGACCTTGCATCAAACCTCCTGGACACTGCCCTAACTGGGAGTACCTGCCTGATGTGGGTAAAAGACTTGCAGCACCACTGTATTGTAAAGTAATTAGCTTCCAATTAAACATATTTAATTTAAAAAAAAAGAAAGATGGAGGAAAAGTTTTTAGATTGTTGAGACCTTAGAGAGGGCCTGGCCAACCAAGCCCCAGGCTTTAACCACATTCCAATGTTTTACACAACAAAACAAACAACATTAACATGAAACCAGATCTGCAATTTGGTCACAGATTGATGATGATATCAGTTTGTGACCATCCTGGGATTATAAACTGGAAACCTAAACTGGAATCTTTGAAGTCACCAATGGAGAAGATGTGACCCATGGAGATGTTGTGATCACTCATCCAGAAGCAGACATCTTGGAATGTGAAGTCAAGTGGGCTTTAGAAAGCATCACTATGAACAAAGCTAGTAGAGGTGATGGCATTCCACTTGAGCTATTTCAAATCCTGAAAGATGATGCTGTGAAAGTGCTGTATTCAATATGACAGTAAATTTGGAAAACACAGCAGTGGCCACAGGACTGGAAAAGGTCAGTTTTCATTCCAATCCCAAAGAAAAGCAAGGCCAAAGAATGCTCAAACTACTGCACAGTTTCATTCATCTCACATGATAGTAAAGTAATACTCAAAACTCTCCAAGCCAGGCTTCAGAAATACGTGAACCATGAACTTCCTGAGGTTCAAGCTGGGTTTAGAAAAGGCAGAGGAACCAGAGATCAAATTGCCAACATCCAATGGATCATGGAAAAAGCAAGAGAGTTCCAGAAAAGAAAAAAAAAATCTATTTCTGCTTTATGGACTATGCCAAAGCCTTCGACTGTGTGGATCACAATAAACTGTGGAAAATTCTGAAAGAGATGGGAATACCAGATCACCTGACCTGCCTCTTAAGAAATCTGTATGCAAGCCAGGAAGCAACAGTTAGAACTGGACATGGAACAACAGACTGGTTCCAAATAGGAAAATGAGTATGTCAAGGCTGAATTTTGTCACCCTGCTTATTTAACTTCTATGCAGAGTACATCATGAGAAACGCTGTACTGGAAGAAACACAAGCTGGAATCAAGATTGTTGGGAGAAATATCAATCACCTCAGATATGCAGATGACACCACTCTTATGGCAGAAAGTGAAGAGGAACTAAAAAGCCTTTTGATGAAAGTGAAAAGAGGAGAGTGAAAAAGTTGGCCTAAAGCTCAACATTCAGAAAACGAAGATCATGGCATCCAGTCCCATCACTCCATGGGAAATAGATGGAGAAACAGTGGAAACAGTGTCAGACTTTATTTTGGGGCTCCAAAATCACTGCAGACGGTGACTGCAGCCATGAAATTAAAAGACACTTGCTCCTAGGCAGAAAAGTTATGATCAACCTAGATAGCATATTCAAAAGCACAGACATTACTTTGCCCACTAAGGTCCGTTTAGTCAAGGCTATGGTTTTTCCTGTGGTCATGTATGAATGTGAGAGTTGGACTATGAAGAAAGCTGAGCACTGAAGAACTGATGCTTTTGAACTGTGGTGTTGGAGAAGACTCTTGAGAGTCCCTTGGACTGCAAGGAAATCCAACCAGTCCATTCTGAAGGAGATCAGCCCTGGGATTTCTTTGGAAGGAATGAGGCTAAAGCTGAAACTCCAGTTCTTTGGCCACCTCATGTGAAGAGTTGACTCATTGGAAAAGACCCTGATGCTGGGAGGGATTGGGGGCAGGAAAAGAAAGGGATAATTGAGGATGAGATGGCTGGATGGAATCCCTGACTCAATGGACGTGAGTCTGACAGAACCCCAGGAGCTGGTGATGGACAGGGAAGCCTGGCGTGCTGCGATTCATGGGGTTGCAAAGAGTCAGGCACAACTGAGCGACTGAACTGAACTGAACTGATGGAGAAGGAAATGGCAGCCCTCTCCAGTATTCTTGCCTGGAAAATTTCATGGACGGCGGAAGCTAACAAAGAGTTGCAAAGAGCTGGACATGACGGAGTGACTTCACTCACTCAGTCACTCATGGAGTGAACTCACTGACTGCGACTCTTTCTCAACTGGCCCTCTAGATGTGCTGTGACACAAGTCTTCTCACTGTCTCATTATTGGTCAAAACCCAATTTGGAGATGTATCCTCTGCTCTATTTCTCTTGTCATTTTAGGTTAGTATGTTGAAAATAAGCTAGATAATTCTGTAATAAATATGTTTTATTTATTTGTATATAACAAGTGGCTTATTAATAAATCCTTTGAACCTGAGACAAAAGTAAAAACTTTGAGCAAAACAAAGAGACACTACTAAAATTTGTGGATACAAAGGCAGTTTTATCAAAAGGTAGCTATTTTAGCTGACCAGGTTGTGTTATTCCTATTAAATTATTTTTTAGCAGATGAAGTTTCAGAAAATAGCACTGGGAAAATTTCTGCCATAATAACTGCTCCAGGATGATTAGACCAACATTGCTTGAATAGCCAATGCAGAAAGAAGAGGTCGAATGACTTCAGGCCTGAATGACCGAGAAAATGGAAAACATTCTATTTAATATGCTTACACATTTTATTTAAAAACACAAAAATATATATGTTTATTAGGCCAATAATAGCCCAAGATGATATCCATAGCCCAGTTTTATGTTACAACAGACAATTATTTTCAATTGCTGGTGGAAAGAGAGGAAAAGTAAAATGCTTCCAGGACAATATTTCTCAAATATGGTTTCTGTAGAACAGTTACAGTAACACTGCTGTAGTCGGCTAAAAAGGCAGGTTATTGGACTATACTTCAGACTGCTGAATAAGAATCTCTGGGGGTGATGTCCTGAAGAGTGCATTTCTTTGAAATGAAATAAGTAATTTATTTTTGAGTTACCTATTTCAATTTTATATACTAAAGTCTGGTAGATATGATGATGGGGCTAGAAAGGAAATTATTCACTCTAATGTAGTCTGTGGTTTCTAAGTATCAAGATGTGACTTCCCAAAGTTCTGGAAACAGTTATAGGACAGAAGAACACTGGCCATGGTGGCTGACTGACCAAGCAGTCATCACTGATGCCGTTTTAGGGCAAAGGTGACCAAGAACTTTTCAGTCCAATAGATAGGAAGCTATGGCACATGGCAAAGGACAAATGGGTCCTTTTTAATACTGTCCATAGCATCACAAATGTCCAATATTTGGCTTATGGTAGATTCCCAGAATGTTTTACATTTCTGATGTTTCACATAGTACCTTTTGCGCCAGTACTATGCTGTTTTGATTACTGCAACATCATAGTATAGTCTGAAGTCAGAAAGTATGATACCTCCAATTTTATTCTATTTTCTCAAGGTTGCTTTGGCAATTCAGGTTGTGCACTAAAAGTATTCATGGGAATTTCCAGGCAAGAGTACTGGACTGGGATGCCATTGTCTTCTCTGAGATAGCTGTAATGCTGTACTTGAATTTTCACTAAAATATATGTATAATTTCAAACCTGTAAAAACAACTCTATATGTATTTCAGTTCAGTTCAATCCAGTTGCTCAGTTGTGTCTGATTCTTTGCGACCCCAGGCCAGGCCTCCCTGTCCATCACCAACTCCCGGGGTTCTGTCAGACTCGCATCCATCGAGTCAGTGATGACATCCAGCTATCTCATCCTCTGTCGTCCCCTTCTCCTCCTGCCCCCAATGCTTACCAACATTAGGGTCTTTTCCAACGAATCAATTCTTTGTATGAGGTGGCCAAAGTGCTGGAGTTTCAGCTTTAGCATCAGTCTTTCTAAAGAAATCCCAGGGCCGATCTCCTTCAGAATGGACTTGTTGGATCTCCTTGCAGTCCAAGGGACTCTCAAGAGTCTTCTCCAATACCACAGCTCAAAAGCATCAGTTATTCAGTGCTCAACTTTCTTAACAGTCCAACTCTCACATCCATACATGACCACAGGAAAAACCATAGCCTTGACTAGACGGAACTTAGTCAATAAAGTAATGTCTCTGCTTTTGAATATGTCATCTAGGTTGATCATAAATTTTCTTTCAAGGAGTAAGTGTCTTTTAATTTCATGACTGCAATCACCATCTGCAGTAATTTTGGAGCCCCGCCCAAAATAAAGCCTGACACTGTTTCCACTGTTTCTCCATCTATTTCCCATGGAGTGATGGGACCAGATGCCATGATCTTCATTTTCTGAATGTTGAGCTTTAGGTCAATTTTTTCACTCTCCACTTTCACTTTGATCAAGAAGCTTCTTAGTTCCTCTTCACTTTCTGCCAAAGGGTGGTGTCATTTGCATATCTGAGGTGATTGATATTTCTCCCAACAATCTTGATTCCAGCTTGTGTTTCTTCCAGTACAGCGTTTCTCATGATGTACTCTGCATAGAAGTTAAATAAGCAGGGTGACAAAATTCAGCTTTGACATACTCCTTTTCCTATTTGGAACCAGTCTGTTGTTCCATGTCCAGTTCTAACTGTTGCTTCCTGACCTGCGTACAGATTTCTCAAGAGGCAGGTCAGGTGGTCTGGTATTCCCATCTCTTTCAGAATTTTCCACAGTTTATTGTGACCTAAACAGTCAAAGGCTTTGGCATAGTCCATAAAGCAGAAATAGATATTTTTTTTCTGGAACTTTCTTGCTTTTCCCATGATCCAGCGGATGTTAGCAATTTGATCTCTGGTTCCTCTGCTTTTTCTAAAACCAGATTGAACATCAGTAATTTCATGGTTCCTGTATTGCTGAAGCCTGGCTTGGAGAATTTTGAGCATTACTTTACTAACGTGTGAGATGAGTGCAATTGTGTAATAGTTTGAGCATCTTTGCCCTCGACTTTCTTTGGGATTGGAATGAAAATTGACCTTTTCCAGTCCTGTGGCCACAGCTGTGTTTTCCAAATTTGCTGGCATATTGAATGCAGCACTTTCACAGCATCATCTTTCAGGATTTAAAATAGCTCAATTGGAATGCCGTCATCTCCACTAGCTTTGTTTGTAGTGATGCTTTCTGAACTAAAATATTTTAATTTCTATCTGAAGAAAGTCCATTTACAAAAGCTCTGCACCCCCCTTCTTCCTTTGTGTTTAATATTATTTCATTCTATATATATACACCAGGGTTCGTTTTTCCTTTTACTAGATGAAAAACATTTGAATTTCTTTTGATTTTAGAAATCAAGGGGAAAAAAAAAACTACTATACCCATATACATAAACACTTAATGTGGAAATTAGTTATATTTTCTCAAAAAAAATTAAAATAGAAGAAAAATAAAGTTTTTACTTCCAAAATCTCGGGATCTGGAAGAGTTCATCAACAGCATCTACTTTACAGTCTCAATTTTCACCCTGTGCCTGTACTGGATTTTTAATTTAAAAAACGTTTAAAATGGCCAATAACTTAGGTCAGTGTATGGCTGATAAGTCTTCCTAATTGCACATTTTTTTTTCTTCTTTTCTGTATCTCATCCTTCTATTTATCTCTCTAAATTTTGAGAAGACCCTTCATACAAGTTCTTCACTCTATTTGAAATCATATTCTCTGAGCCTGCTTCTTCCCTTTGATCTAGTTTATCCTTACACAACTTATACATCTCAGTTTAGATATTACTTCTTGGAGGTAGCTTATCTTCCTTAAATTTTCAGGCCAAGTTGAGGTGATTGAGTACATACTCTCATCAGAGCTGTGGTATTTTCTTAGCAGCAGTAATGGATTATTTAGAAAACTTTCTGCTATAAGTAAAAACTGCAATTCAGTAAGAAAAAAAAAAGTGAACTGAGTGTCCTGTATAATAGATGAGTCCAAGTTTGGGGCATGATTCAGGAATAGCTGTATGTAGAAGGATGTCTCCAGTAAGAATCTCCCTTCTATTATTTTTTGTTTTTGTTTGTTGTTGGTGTGTGTGTGTGTGTGTGTGTGTGTGTGTGTGTTTTGCCTTCTTTCAGATTTCACATAGCAACCTTCAGCAGCCCTAGATCTCCATCCTCCCAAATTCAAATTTAGTGTTAATAGGACATGCCTGTCTTCATACATGCAATGAAAGTCTCATTATGACTCTTTCACTCTAATCATGTCACATGCTTACCTCAGAATTAATTGATGAAATCAGGAGAGTACAATATTGTGAGAAGGCTCATCTGAAAGTAGTATTTAATACACAGTTGCAACAAGAGTAAGGAAACTTTCATGAAAAGCAAGAAAATGGACAGACATTTTATCATTTAGACCTGTGAGTGCTTTTATAGCTAGCTGCTCCAGGAAATGTGTGAGTAGACTTAGAGCCAAAATATTACTGAGAAAACAAACTCACTAAGTAAGGTAGAAAGTCTTCAATAATTGTAACTGAGAAATGCACAAAAACAAACAAAAAACTAAAAACTAAAAAACAGGAGCTATAAAAACATGAAGGCATTATATGCTAGCATTCTTTTAAAGAATGGATCAACAGTACTAAATTAGGATAGGTAAGTTGACCCTGTAACAAAACTCTTACATATCTTTTATGGAAAAATAAAAGCAATTTTTACCTTATGTAGCATATTCATTCCAATATAACTTAATAAACTCGTAATGTAATTTAGTTACTTGTTCTATTGTTAAAAAAAGAAAAAAAAAGCAGCAAACCCAATATTCCTGGGGAAAAAAATAAAGAGGTCCAATAAATAGATTCTTGAGAAAGCAGTTTACAGATACCTACAACTAAGTGCAGACTTAGAATATGGAGATTCTTAGAAAAGCTTTCCCTGTCCAAACTTTATGTACCATATCAAATTCAAAATTAGTGGCTAAAGCTAATGTTTCACAGAGATTCATTGATAACTTTAAGAAAAATCATCAAGCCAAAGCTCAAAAATAGATTTAATTTTTATAAACCTTGATGTCTGTTACCTATCAGTATCACATTTTATATTAACATAGTTTTATATGATTACTAATTATTCACACATCCATGTCTACAGTAGCTCTATAAAAACAACTGGCCTTAAGGAAGTATATACAGTGTTTCCAATAGCAAAATATATATGAATTTATAGATTACCTTTATATAGCCTGGAAGAAATTCTAGTCTGATTTCTTTACATCAAGTTGAAGTAAGCATGTGGATACCTAGTATATGCTTGGGTGATTTTGATGAGAAAATAAAGATGCCCAAAGAGTTTGTTATGACTGGAGATACCACTGTGCATGAAATTGTCAATATGTTGAGTTTTCCAGGGCATGAGAAATGAACATGTCTGAAGTTAGTCTGTGTGTCTGTAATAATTCGTGTCAAGAGATTTCTGTAGATTTAGAATGGTCCATTTGTCTGGAGTACTCACTTTTTCCAAAATATTATTTGTTTGGCACAGCAGTGTATTCAGAGGTGATATATCTGTCATAGTTATTAATATGTATAGAGCGGTATAGTTGTTTGAGCTCATTTTGGTGATGGTCATAGCATTCAAATTACTATCATTTTCCACATCCTCAGAAGTTTCCATTAAGGTCTGTTCTTCCAGATGGTATTGTAAGCCACAGCAGATGTAGTGGTGAATCATGCAGGCATCTGTATCTCCATGTTCAGTGTGATTCCTTGTTCAGATAGTCAGTTTACCAGAAGCATCTCTGCTCCATGATCTGGGAGTCTGTAAACACCTGTCATTACTATACCTTACTCTCCACAATTCTGAATCCTGTATTCAGTATTCCTATAAGGAAAGACAGCTGTTAATTTTGCCCTTGGGAGTTGCACTTTCCATAGACTTCTCTTCTCATAAAACCTCTAGCAAACAAGACTTCTCAACAGCTGTCATTTGAATGCTCCCCTCTTTTCTTTGCATTTACAAACACTGAGGGCTTGTATGAAGCTGAAAACTGGCTTATCTGAGGGGCATAGAACCAGCATTAGCAAACCTGGGCTTCAGCCTAGGCTTTATCATCCAAAGGCTGTCTGACCTAAAAACAGCCATTTAACCTCTCTGAACTTTAGAGATAATAATAATTATTCTAATACTAACCAACAGAGTATTATAAAGATTCAATTAGTCCTGAGTTCAATTCAATTAGTAACAATGCACAGTTCCTGCAGT
>SJYC01118725.1:57-15581 GCA_006408675.1 Madoqua kirkii
GTTCCTGCAGTACAGTAAGGATTATTTAAAAAAAAAAAAAAAGGTAGCTATTACCTAAGTCTTATTTCCCTAAATTTCAGTCATGTATGAACCTCAAGCAATCAATGGAAGATTATGGTCTTATTGATTGATTAAGTGGGTATAGTAAGCAGAATTCTAAAATGGTCCTCAAATCCTGCCTCTGGAATGAATGTGTGTGGGTGTGCATGCACACTTACTCGTGTCTGATTCTTTGAGACCCTGTGGACTGCAGCCTGCCAGACTCCTCTCTCCATGGAATTTTTAGACAAGAGCACAAGCAGGTTGCCATTTCCTTCTCCTAGAGATCTTATGAATATGCCTTGAATATTACTATGATAATACTATTATATACAATAATATAATACTAAGTTATTGTAAAACATTATTATATAATTACTTGACTGAGTGAATATGTCTTGAATAATCCTCTTCCTTTATATATTAATGAGATTTGTAAATATGATGAGGTTTTATTTCTTTGACATTTTACCTTGTATGGCAAAACAGACTTGTAGCTATGAACTCCCTAATAAGTCGACTAGGATTTAAACAAAAATGAGACTACCCGGATGTACACAATAACCAACTAAACAAATGAATCCTGTGAAATTTTCAGAAGCCAAAGAGATTAGAAGTCAGAGAAACAATCTCCTGCTGTTCTGAGCAGAAGCAAACTGCTATGTTTTGGAGATGGCCACATGGCAGGGAATGGCAGGAAGCCTTTAGGGACTGAATGTATCTGTCCTACAGATGCAAGGAGCTAATTTTGCAAAAAATTAGTGGGTAAATATAAATTCTGAGCCATAGATGGGGTTGCAGTCTTTGGCCAACATTTATTTCAGCTTGGCAAGACCCAGAGCAGAGGACCCAGCTAATTGGTATCCAGATACTTAACCCATGGAAACTGGAAACCCATTAGAATTGTTTTAAGCCACTAAGTTTGCAATAATTTTTTATGCAGCAATAGGAAACTAATTTAGGAGGTTTTCTGAAAATTTTGACGTGCTGAATTTTATTTAATTCTATAGATAAAATTATTTCAGTACAAATAACATTGAAACCTATTGGTTTTAATTGGAGAAGAAAGTAAGAAGAGAAAAATTGTACCATATATAAGAAGAAAAGCTCAAAATTAATTGCATTTCCTATAATAATTGCTAAGATTTAATTAGCCACTGTGATATTTGTGGCCACTATTTCAAAGGCAGAAACTGTTTTGTGATGCAATGTCAACCATAAGATAGTTCCTACTGATTTTCCAGGGTCAAATATATGTTAAGAACTGATTTGCAGTTGTTATAAAGGAGAGAATTTACAAAGCATTTAGCTGTTTTGCTGTTGCTTTATTGTTTAGGACATCATGGGGAAAAGAATATAAAATGGGAGAATTTTCATTCTGTTTATGATCTTCTTTTTGTATGGAAGATAAAAGTCATCAGTGTGTCTGTTCCTATAGTTAAATCTTAGAGGCTTTACTGAAAATCGAAGAGCAATAAAAGTAGATGTAGTTTTACTTGAGAAATGCTTATCTTACCTCCGCTTCTCAGGTTGTGTAGACATATAAGGGTATAAAATAACCTAGAGCAACACAGAATTGCTTCACTTTATTTAAATGGTGGCAGTATTGGGGAAAAAATAATGACTGTGTGCATAATCATGATTTTCACCCATTTGTTTCATTTTCCATTCTGGTCAAATTTTATTTATTTATTTATTTTAATTTTCTTTTTACTTTATTTTACTTTACAATACTGTATTGGCTTTGCCATACATTGACATGAATCTGCCACTGATGTATACGAGTTCCCAATCCTGAGTTTAAATCATCAAGAAAAATTTATATCTTCCAATCAGGAGAGTAAAAGTTTACATCCAAAGGAGAGAAAATTAAAAAATTATGTATATATATATCTTCAGGCTATAAGAGAAAATAATTGAAGGATGGAGGAAATAATTGATTTGACTCTTGACTTGTGAAAAATACTACAGGATGTATACAGATGGAATTTCCAATATATTCTTATTATTAATAAACCTGGGATTGTGGAGGTCGTATACACTAGTCACGTGTGACAAACTTCACTGATGGGAATATTTTAAGAAAGAAAGCAAAAGCGTCTTTGTAGGAATCCAGCTTGTGCTTGCTTGAGACAGATTTCTAAATAAAGTGGCAATTCTATCACAGTTCCAGTAAGATCAGTGTTACCTACTGCAGACTGAAGCTCTGGATAAACTTAAGATATCCCGACAAACAGAAAAGTTAGCTTTTAGTAGCAGAGTAGCAAAGTTTCTGTACACAAAATTATCTATTAGAACAAATAAATAAGATATAAACAAATATCAACAAATATCTTCAAAAAACCTAGTAAAAGGATAATTAAAAGTGATTAGTGAAAGTATATTATTGCAATGGCTGCATATTTCCAAAGAATATATCCTCAACACAATTTATTTCACCAATGCAAGACTGTAACTAGTAAAACTGAGATGTATATCTGCTGCAACTGTTTTACCTGGTTTCAATTCTTCACCTGCAAAACAAATCAGTAATTGTAAAGTAATCTAACTTGCCATATTTCCAATGCTCTGAATTCTTGTCTCAGCTTTAGCACAGTACCAAGTGACTGTGAAAATATGTGTGAAATTTTATTTAATGTTTATGTGAATAATTTTAAGCTTTGATAAATTGTTGCAATTCTTTTAGAGAGAAAAACACATCATATTTGATTAAGAAGTCTTTAAAAAGACTGTTTTATGATAAGTCTTGGTCTAAACCATCCTGGTCTTGGTCTTACTGACAAATCTCCCAGGAATAAGAAGAGGTCTATAAGGCTTGTAGGTCCTTGGGCAGAATGACCAGTGTCATTTTACAATACCAAAATTGACTCCAATGCCCAAATTGATCACATTTATGGAATTAATAAGAGAGTTTTAAAAAATTATCAGACTGTTTTAAGGAAAAACATATAGCTACCAAAATGCTATAGGTAGGATGATTAAAATTAAGTAAAAATCATTTCAAAAGTATATTTCCATTCAAAAGGGAAAACAACATGATTGTAAAAATAAGATCCTACACCCAACCAAAATCCCAAATCTAGTGTTTCAGTACCAAAAATGCATTTGCACTTGGTACATAAACACTCTTACCCATGGATGTTGGTTTAGGATGGTGGTAGCTGGAACATCTAAGTTTTATTTACATTGTGACAAATTTAAATTCATCAGGAAATGTAATGTCTCTTCCTTAAAAACTGAGCCACTTTTGGATACAATGTTGTCTTTTTACAATCTGTTCTCCTCTCCATCCTCTCCAATTCTCTCCTCTAAGGTTTTCATTATGTGCTTACAGAAGGCTTGTGATCTTGAATCAACAGAAAAAAGCTTGAAATAGTTGTATGAACAAGATTTCCTTTGCAGACTCACTCATCCTACCTGCAGACCTACTCTGAGCTTTCTGGTCTAGGTTCCTCCTGAATTGATATCTCCTAGTGTAAGACAGCTTAAAATCTAGCTTTTGGGGCTTCTTGGTGACTCATATGGTAAAGAATCTGCTTGTAATACAGGATTGCTGAATTTGATCATTTCTTTGGGAATATCCCATGAAGAAAGAAATGGACAATCCCTTCAGTATTCTTGCTTAAGAAATCCCATGGATGGAGGATCCTGGCAGGCTACAGTCCATGGGGTCTCAAAAGAGTTGGATGTACTTAGTGACTAAACAACAATAAAATTAATTTCTAGCCCTGCCCATATGTTTATCCTTCTGGGCAACTTTTGAAGCACAACTCATATGTGTCTGATGCCTTAGATCTATATAATCTGTCTTCTCCTCTCTCAGTTTAGTAGAACTAAAAGGATCAAGCTTTGTCTGAATCCTTTGTCTGGCAAAGATTCTCCTCCCCACTTTTGTAATATTTTATAGTTACATTAGCCAGGGCTAACTCTTTTTATGCTTAAAGGTAAAACAAAGGATTTCAGAAAATCTTTTTTCTCTGTACTACTCTCTGCCTTCAGAAATACTGTCTTGCTTAAAGAAGTCATACAAGTCAGCTTTAAGATTCAGAGCTGATCAATGGCCTCTTTCTTCTAGGAAACAAGTAAAGATCTCAAAACACACAGATTTTTCTGTGAAATTTAAATGATAAGAAGCAGGCCAAGTCCTTAGCACAGTGCCCACCATATAGTGATCATTCAGTGCATGTCGATCACTATGGTTGTTGTGGTCATTCCTTCAACATCCAGGTGGAAATTTCCAGTTGTTTCTTAAAAATCAACTAACTTCTCTGTTCCAAAGAGCATGCCTTTGGATGTTATTCTGTATGTGGGCTTCCTAGGCAATGTTTTCTCTCAGACTTTCCCTTTTCTTGTTTATAAAGTCTCTGGATTCCAGTAAACTCGTGTGCATGTTTCCTCTGCTCACTCACCCTTCCTACTCTCCCTGCATCTTCTGCCTCCCCACAACCTCAGTTCCCAGATATATCCTCTGCACAACCTCACCAGATAGTCCTTCTGCATATCTTTCCTCCTTTCTAACACTTTCCTAACCTGAATGATCAGAAACAGTTATATTTCTCTATGTTCTTTTGGATAAATCTTTTTTCCTCCTTCAGTCAATTCCAACCTCTTCTGTAAGAGTTAAACTTTTTTCCTAATAAGTGCTTCTAATTCTTCAGCTACTTATGTGTTCCTAGTATGCTTTCTGCCACCATCAAAGTTCCCCGCCCCCTCCCCCCCCCCACTTAAAATATCTGCTTTTTGCATGGAATTTGGTAGCAATTTGATTCTCAGACACAAATGCTTCTGGGTGACAGAGTTCTTCTAGTATCATTTACCTTTGTATTTGAAAGTTTTCTTCTTAGACATGCAAAGCTAGGAAGTTGGGAGATATGTCCCTAAGTCAAACCCCTCAGGTCACCATTAGGTCTCTCCCTTTATACTTTAGACAATCCCAATCTGCTAACTTTCAGAGATCATTGTTTATTAAATACATAAATTATGGGAAATTATAGCAAGAGTTTCCTTAAAGAAATCCAAATAATCCAAATGATTTTTCCTAACAAATGAAGCTACCCACTACTCTTAAGTTAACTGTAAAACAAGAGTAGAATATCATCATCAGGAAAGAGTTGCCTGTGATGAGATGAGACTGTCCTCATTCAAGGAGTAAATACTCACCATAAAAAAAAATGGTTTTTCTGTTGGATATGGACCATTAATTTTCTTCTAACTTGAAAGTAGTAGTACCTTTTAGGTGTATGTGACAGTGTGTATATGAAGTGGGTGAAATCACAGGAAAATCAAGACATATTGTCCTGAAGCATCAATTTGTTCTATGGAGTTCACTTAAGATGTCTTAAAATAATTTTTTTTCTCTTTAATTTATTTAGTTTTACTTGAAGGATAATTTCTTTAAAATGTTGTATTGGATTCTGCCATAAATCAACAGGAATCAGACACAAGTATACACATATCACCTCACTCTTAAACCTTCCTCCTTCCCACCCCATCGACCCTTCTCTGTTGTTCCAGAGCTCTGGTTTGAGTTCCCTGATTCATACATGAAATTCCCATTGGCTATCTATTTTAGATATGGTAATGTATATGTCTCCATGTTACTTTTGCCATTCATCTCACCCTCTCTTCCCGCTTCCCATGTCCGTAAATCTATTCTTTATGTCTACATTTTCATTGCTGCCCTGCAAAGGGGTTCATCATTGCTATTTCCTAGCTATTGTAAATAGTACTGCAATGATGTATTTTAAAGTACTGAAAGGGAAAAAATAAAAAGTCTACAACTAAAATTCCTCTACTCACCAAGTATCTAATTCAAAATTGTTGGAGAAATCCCTTGCCTTCCTATACACTAATAATGAGAAAGTAGAAAATGAAATTAAGGAAACAATTCCATTCACCATTGCAATGAAAAGAATAAAATACTTAGGGATATACCTACCTAAAGAAAAGAAAGACCTATATATCAAAAACTATAAAACACTGATGAAAGAAATCAAAGAGGACACTAATAGATGGAGAAATATTCCATGTTCATGGATCGGAAGAGTCAATATAGTGAAAATGAGCATACTACCCAAAGCAATTTACAGATTCAATGCAATCCCCATCAAGCTACCAACAGTATTTTTCACAGAACTAGAACAAATTATCTCAAGATTTGTATGGAAATACAAAAAACCGCGAATAGCAAGGGCAATATTGAGAAAGAAGAATGGTACGGGAGGAATCAACCTGCCTGACTTCAGGCTCTACTACAAAGCCACAGTCATTAAGACAGTATGGTACTGGCACAAAGACAGAAATATAGACCAATGGAACAAGATAGAAAGCCATGAGATAAACCCACACACATATGGACACCTTATCTTCGACAAAGGAGGCAAGAACATACAATGGAGTAAAGACAGTCTCTTTAACAGGTGGTGCTGGAAAAGCTGGTCAACCATTTGCAAAAGAATGGAACTAGACCACTTTCTAACACCACACACAAAAATAAACTCAAAATGGATTAAAGATCTAAACGTAAGACCAGAAACTATAAAACTCCTTGAGGAGAACATAGGCAAAACACTTTCGGACATATATCACAGCAGGATCCTCTATGATCCACCTCCCAGTATACTGGAAATAAAAGCAAAAATAAACAAATGGGACCTAATTAAAATCAAAAGCTTCTGCACAACAAAGGAAACTATAAGTAAGGTGAAAAGACAGCCTTCTGAATGGGAGAAAACAATAGCAAATGAAGCAACTGACAAACAACTAATCTCAAAGATATACAAGCAACTTATGCACCTCAACTCCAGAAAAACAAATGATCCAATCAAAAAATGGGCCAAAGATCTAAACAGGCATTTCTCCAAAGAAGACATACGGATGGCTAACAAACACATGAAAAGATGCTCAACATCACTCATTATCAGAGAAATGCAAATCAAGACCACAATGAGGTACCACTTCACACCAGTCAGAATGGCTGCGATCCAAAAATCTACAAGCAATAAATGCTGGAGAGGATGTGGAGAAAAGGGAACCCTCTTACACTGTTGGTGGGAATGCAAACTAGTACAGCCATTATGGAAAACAGTGTGGAGATTCCTTAAAAAATTGCAAATAGAACTGCCTTATGACCCAGCAATCCCACTGCTGGGCATACACACCGAGGAAACCAGAATTGAAAGAGACACATGTACCCCAATGTTCATTGCAGCATTGTTTATAATTGCCAGGACATGGAAACAACCTAGATGTCCATCAGCAGATGAATGGATAAGAAAGCAGTGGTACATATACACAATGGAGTATTACTCAGCCCTTAAAAAGAATAAATTTGACTCAGTTCTAATGAGATGGATGAAACTGGAACCGATTATACAGAGTGAAGTTAGCCAGAAAGAAAAACACCAATACAGTATACTGACACATATATACGGAATTTAGAAAGATAGTACGATGACCGTGTAAGTGAGACAACATAAGAGATATAGAGGTATAGAACGGACTTTTGGCTTCTGAGGGAGAGGGAGAGGGAGAGGGTGGGATGTCTGGGGAGAATGGCACTGAAACATGTACACAATCATATAAGAAATGAAACACTAGTCTATGTTCAATACAGGATACAGGATGCTTGGGGCTGGTGTACGGGATGATCCGGCGAGATGGTGTGGAGTGGGAGGTGGGGGGGGGGGGGCTTCGGCATTGGGAGATCGTGTACATTTGTGGCTGATTCATGTCAGTGTATGGCAAAACCAATGCAGTATTGTGAAATGGAAAAAAGTATTAAATTTAAAAAAAATTGATGGAGAATTCAAAAGATTTACAAACAAGCAAAAATTAAGAGAATTTAAAATACCTTTTTAAAACAAGTGAAACAAACCACGTTTTCATGGATTTGTTCAGATTTGAAAGCAAGACACAAAAAGCTAAAGATTTTACCTGTTCCTTTATAAAACGTTAGCCTTACTTTAACATCACTCAGAAGTTTGTGTTCCTTTGCCTGCCCTGTTAATTAAAGTATTGAGTATGCTTAGTCAATGGAGAAGGAAATGGCAGCTCTCTCCAGTGTTCTTGCCTGGAGAATTCCAGGGACGGGGGAGCCTGGTGGGCTGCCATCTATGGCGTTGAACAGAGTCGGACACGACTGAAGCAACTTAGCAGCAGCATGCTTAGTCAATACATTTTAGTAGATTTAAGACAATTAGTAAGATAATAACTCAAAGTTCTGATACCAGCCTAGTCTACTATTAATTAAATAAGAGCTTCCTAGTCAGTAGAATTGGAGTAAACTCCATAAGTTAGAGGAAGTTTAAACTTTTTTCTACTAGTTACTTGACATTATTTCTGTAAGTAAAATGTTTATTCAAAGTTCATATATTTCTACTTATATTTGTAAAATGAACTTTATGTAATTCTCTAGCACTAACTGAGAGCCTGAAGATATTGCCATTTGATTCCAGGAAATTGTTTGCCTTTGGTCAGCCATGGCCATCAGATGCACAAGATTATGAATTACAGCATAAAAATGTATTTTTCTTATTTATTATGTACAACCTAGTCATTTTAGGATTTTTGAAATTATACATGACTTATTTGGAATTTCAGAGGATAATATGTTCCTAGGAGTTAACATCGAAGACCTTTCTCAGTGTCTTTTTTTAAGTAGTTATGGTTACCTCGTGGCAGACTCTAAATGTGTTAGAATGGGCCATGTTTCCCATCTTTCTTCTCCAGGAGAAGTAAATCAGGTAATGCTTGACTTCCATGTCTTGACTGCTGTGGAATCAATAGAATTTTAAATGTTGAGACTCAGTTGCATGATATCTTTTTATCACATCCAAGCCCCAAGGCTCATGAATAACACACTTGAGAGTGGGAAATGAATCAAGTTGCTATTTGTATTTTGTTGCAATTTGGCAAAACTGGAAAAAATGGAACAAAATTGATAAAAAAAAAAACCTGAATATATTAATAACATTAGAGTTGGCTGTGGCTATGGCTTACAACGTATATTTGGCATCTGGTCCCAGTGAGTATGAAAGTTATTTTATTGGAATGTAAATGATTTAAGCTAAATAAGTTGTGGATAGTGGACAAGGTTCAAGAAATTCAGGTTGAATTTATAAGAAGTCAGGAAACTTCTAATGCAGTATTCTCTAAAGCTGTCTTGTGTATGTTCTCACTGCAAATATGAGGTGACTATCTTGGCCTTGGAGAGGTAGGCAAACAGATGATGAATGTTGGGAAGGTGCAGTATGAAAAAAAAATACACTTGAGTTTTATCTCATAAAGGCTCAGAACTTCAAAAACTCTAAGTATCTCCTGAGCGAGAAGAGTTTGATTTTGAAACTGCATTGAGGTGACTCATGCTGAGTCCATTAGTAGTTTCTGGATGGGAGCTTGTCACCAGAATAATCAAGAAAGTGATCAGAGAACTGAGGCTTTTGACTGCCAGACCTCTGGGGAAGGGAGATGGCTAGAGACAGAGTTTAATCCTGTGGCCAAAGATTCAATAAATCATGCTTGCTAATAAAACTCCAATAAAAACTATGGACACTAAAACTTACTAAAGCTTCCTGATTTTTAAACACATCCACCTAGTTGGTAAATATTGATGTCTGGGAAGGGAAAATGCCTTGACTCTGTAGGGTGATGGCACAGAAGGTCTGTGTGGAACCCTCTCAGACCTTGCCATATGTGTATCCTTTAGCTCAGTTGGTAAATAATCCATCTGCAATGCAGGAGACCCTGGTTGGATTCCTGGGTTGGGAAGATCCACTGGAGAAGGAATAGGCTACCTACTCCAGTATTCTTGTGCTTCTCTGATGGCTCAGCTAGTAAAGAATCCACCTGCAGTGCAGGAGACCTGGGTTTGATTCCTGAATTGGGAAAATCCCCTGAAGAAGGGAAAGACTACGAATTACAGGACTGTACCGTCCATGGGATCTCAAAGAGTTGGACATGGCTGAGGATTTTCACTTTCATGTGTATCCTTTATGATACACTCTGATCTTTAGTATAGCACTTTCAGTGAGTTCTCTGAGTTTTTCTAGTAAAATATCAAATTTGTAGGAATTGTGGAACATTGAAATGTGTAGCCAGTCATTCAGACACCAGCTCAGCCTGGTGATTAGCAGCAAAACTGTATTTTAGTACCTCCATTTGATGTTACAGCAGTTGAAATGGAAACAGAATGGAAGATAAGGGATTTAGCACCCTGATGAATATATTTTGCATTGGAAGCTACACAGATAATATCTTTGAATATAAATAGATATTTCTCATATTTATTTTCTGGCAAAGTCACACTTTCCATAAATGTTAAGATATTAACTTCTTATAATTAGTTAAGAGTTACTCATTTTGGAAGTCTTTTTCTTTCTTTCTTTTTTTTTAATCTAGGTGTAGTTGATTTTGGGGCTCCTTGGATGGCTCAAGTGGGTAAAAGTCCACCTGCCACTGCAGGACATATAAGAGATGACGATTTGAGCTCAGTGTCTAGCAGATCCCCTGGAGGAAGAAATGGCAACATACTCCATCCAGTATTCTTGCCTGGAGAATCCCATGGACAGAGGAGCCTGGTGGATTATAGGTCTACAGTCCACAGTATTGCAGAGTTGGATATGACTCAGCACTCTTCACATAGTTACCTCACAATATCATGCAGTGAAAGTGAACTTTTCATGACTCCATGGTCTGTAGCAGCCAGACTCCTCTGTCCATGGGATTCTCCAGGCAAGAATACTGGAGTGGGTAGCCATTCCCTTCTCCAGGAGATATTCTGAAACTAGGGATAAAACCCAGGTTTCCTGCATTGCAGGTAGATTCTTTGCCATCTGAGCCACCAGGGAAGCACAAAGTAAATTAGCTATATGTGTACAAATATCCTCTCCCTCTTAGGTCTCCCTTCCACCCCAGATACAACCCATCTAGGTTTCCACAGAACAATGAGCTAAGCTCACTGTGCTATACAGCAATCTGTTTTACACATGGCAGTGCCTGTACATCAATCCCAATATCCCAAATTATTCCACCTTCATTTCTTCCCTCTCTCCACGTCCACCCATCCATCCTCTATGCCTGCATTTCTATCCTGCCTTGCAGATAGTTTCATCTTAACAATTTTCCAGATCCCACATATATGTGTTAAATTCAGTATTTGGTTTTCTTTTTTTTTTTTTTCCTCTGAATTACTTCACTATATATGACAGTCTCTAGGTCCATCTATGTCTCTACTAGTGACCCAGTTTTGTTCCTTCTTGTTGCTGAGTAATAGTCCATTGCATACATGTGCTGCATCCTTTATATTCATTCATCCATTTATGGACATTTAGATTGATTCCATGTTCTGGCTATTTTAAACGGTGTTTCAGTGAACATTGGAATACATGCGACTTTTTGAATTATGGTTTTCTCAGGGTATATGCCCAGTAGTAAGATTGCTGGGTTATATAGTAGTTCTATTTTTAGTTTTTAAGGAATCTCCATACTCTTCTCCAAGTGGTTATGTTAATTTACATTCCCACTAACAGTGCAAGAGGATTCCCTTTCCTTCATACCCTCTCCAGTTGTAGATTATAGACTTTTTCATTATGAACATTCTGAGGTGAGGACAACTTGGTAACATGTTTTTCTGAAATCTTACAAAGTCTGCAGTGAAGGACATTGTGTTTTTGGTATGAAATTTGAAAGTCTTCACTTGTGAGTGTAAATAAAACCTGAAGCATTGAATAGGACCTTTCTCTGATATCAATTGGACACTACTGAGTGACTTTGAAGGGAAATAACATTTGTAAAGGATTATTCCTCCTGCTGAGTTGAGAAAGATTAAGAAGAGGGATGGCAAGTACAGAGGTTGATGAAATAATCTGGGACAGGAGATGATTAGACCAGGGAGGAAAAAATTGCTAAAGTGGCTAGGCTAAAAAAGAAAGGTTCAAATGTAAAGTTTTAAATGAAATTGTTTGATAACTCTTCATATAAGGAAATGCAATCCTATAGTAAAAGATAAAAAATAAGGACAGAACATATCAAATTAATGATCTATGTTTAAAATGATGTTGATAAAAAATTAATAGACAAATGTTCACATACATTAACACCTAATGACCAACCTCTAAAATATCTTTACTGTCTCACATTTTATATTCAATTTCAGTGACTAGAAAAAATGTTTAGAGAAGAATTTTTGACACTTCTGAAGTTGTTCATTGACTTTATGTCCTTTGATTATTATGTTACGTCTGTAGGGCTTCAGTTTGAGATGCTCCAAGGGAGACTTCTCTACTAGCTCAGTTGGTAAAGAATCCACCTGCAGTTCAGGAGAACCTGGTTCAATTTCTGGGTTGAGAAGATTCACTGGAGAAGGGAGAGGCTACTTACTCTGGTATTGTTGGGCTTCCTTCATGGTTCAGCTGGTGAAGAATCACTTGCAGTGTAGGATGCGTGGGTTTGATCCCTGAGTTGGGAAGATTCTCTGGAAACAGGAACATTCCTTGGAGAAGGGAAGGGCTACCAACTGCAGTATTCAGCTTGGAAAATTCCATTGACTGTAAAGCCCATGCAGTTGCAAAGAGTCAGACATGACTGAGTGACTTTCAGTTTCAAGTTTTTATTTTCTACAGTTGCTTTCCATAGGAACTTGTCCTTTCTTCTCTTTTCCTCCTTTTATTTCAGATGTGAGAGGTTCATTTTATGGGTAGTTTCTAGGACACTTGTAATACATACCATGAAACAAAGAATTCTTAAGTCCCAGTGTACGGCAAAGTTGGCTGAAAGATGGGTTTTCTTATAAATTTTACACAATAATAAAAGATGAAAAATATGAGTTTTTATAACAAAAGAAAATGAGAGCCAATTTGGTGAATCATTAGTTAGGATATAAAGATCTAAATTACAATGTTCTAGTTTAAGTCATAAGGAACTCTAATATGTAAAAGAACATAGCAAATGCGACTGCAAAATAAATTCCCACTCCCTTCTCATCTGGACTCAGCTAGTAATAGTAACTGCTTTGATTAAATAGTGGGCATTGTGTCCTACTTGTTTGTTTTTTTAAAGTTACTGTGGGAATACTCCTGTAAAATCTTGAAATATGTTTGTATAAGAAAGCATCTCTATGTTGGGGAAGGTGAAGAAAGTGTGCTTTTCCTATCTAGCATGTAAAATGCAGATAATTAAGGATTTTTGATGTACACTAATGAGGAGTAAGGAGATACCACTCGTCCAAGATAAGGAGCACTGGCTGTCCTTTGCTGGAGCAGCCGAAAAGAGATACCGCATGCCCAAGGTAAGAGAAACCCAAGTAAGATGGTAAATGTTGCAAGAGGGTGTGAGAGGGCAGACACACTGAAATCATACTCACAGAAAACTAGTCAGTCTAATCACACTAGGACCGCAATCTTGTGTAACATGATGAAACCAAGCCATGCCCGCGGGGCAACCCAAGATGGGCGGGTCATGGTGGAAAGGTCTGGCATAATGTGGCCCACTGGAGAAGGGAATGGCAAACCACTTCAGTATTCTTGCCTTGAGAACTCCATCAACAGTATAAAAAGGCAAAATGATAGGATACTAAAAGAGGAACTCCCCAGGTCGGTAGGTACCCAATGTGCTACTGGAGATCAGTGGAGAAATAACTACACAAATAATGAAGGGATGAACCCAAAGCAAAAACAATACCCAGCTGTGGATGTGACTGGTGATAAAAAAGAGCAATATTGCATAGGAACCTGCAATGTCAGATCCATGAATCAAGACAAATTGAAAGTGGTCAAACAATAGATGGCAAGAGTGAACGTTGACATTCTAGGAATTGAACAACAGTATAAAAAGGCAAAATGATAGGATACTAAAAGAGGAACTCCCCAGGTCGGTAGGTACCCAATGTGCTACTGGAGATCAGTGGAGAAATAACTACACAAATAATGAAGGGATGAACCCAAAGCAAAAACAATACCCAGCTGTGGATGTGACTGGTGATAAAAAAGAGCAATATTGCATAGGAACCTGCAATGTCAGATCCATGAATCAAGACAAATTGAAAGTGGTCAAACAATAGATGGCAAGAGTGAACGTTGACATTCTAGGAATTGATGAACTAAAATGAACTGGAATAGGTGAATTTAACTCAGATGACCATTATATCTACAAGTGCAGGCAGAAATCCCTCAGAAAAAATGGAGTAGCCATCATGGTCAACAAAAGAATCTGAAATGCAGTACTTGGATGCAATCTCAAAAATGACAGAATGATCTCTGTTCATCTCCAGGGCAAACCATTCAGTATCACAGTTAACCAAGTCTATGCCCCAACCAGTAATGCTGAAGAAGCCGAAGTTGAACGGTTTTATGAAGACCTTCAAAACCTTTTAGAACTCACACCCAAAAAAGATGTCCTTTTCATTATAAGGGACTGGAATGCAAAAGTAGGAAGTTAAAAAACACCTGGAGTAACAGGCAAATTTGGCCTTGGAATACCAAATGAAGCAGAACAAAGACTAATAGAGTTTTGCCAATAAAATGTACTGGTCATAGCAAACACCCTCTTCCAACAGCACAAGAGAAGACTCTACACATGGAAATCACCAGATGGTCAACGCCAAAATCAGATTGATTATATTATTTGCAGTCAAAGATGGAGAAGCTCTATACAGTCAACAAAACAAGACCAAGAGCTGACTGACTCAGATCATGAACTCCTTATTACCAAATTCAGACTCAAATTGAAGAAAGTAGGGAAAACCACTAGACCATTCAGGTATGACTTAAATAAAATCCCTTCTGATTATACAGTGGAAATGAGAAATAGATTTAAGAGACTAGATCTCATAGAGTGCCTGATGAACTATGGAATGAGGTTCATGACATTTTATGGGAGACAGAGATCAAGATCATCCCCATGGAAAAGAAATGCAAAAAAGCAAAATGGCTGTCTGGAGAGGCCTTACAAATAGCTGTGAAAAAAAGAGAGGTGAAAAGCAAAAGAGAAAAGGAAAGATATAAGCATTGGAATGCAGAGTTCCAAAGAATATCAAGAAAAGAGAAGAAAGCCTTCTTCAATGATCAATGCAAAGAAATAGAGGAAAATAACAGAATGGGAAAGACTAGAGATCTCTTCAAGAAAAATTAGAGATACCAAGAGAACATTTCATGCAAAGATGGGCTCGAAAAAGGACAGAAATGGTGTGGACCTAACAGAAGCAGAATATATTAAGAAGAGGTGGCAAAAATACACAGCAGAACTGTACAGAAAATGTCTTCATGAACCAGATAATCATGATGGTGTGACCACACATCTAGAGCCAGACATCTTGGAATGTGAAGTCAAGTGGGCCTTGGAATGCATCACATGAACAAAGCTAGTGGAGGTGATGGAACTCCCGTGGAGCTGTTTCAAATCCTGAAACATGATCCTGTGAAATTGCTGCACTCAATATGCCAGCAAATTAGGAAAACTCAGCAGTGGCCACAGGACTGGAAAAGGTCAGT